>VRYO01002734.1:8755610-8867427 GCA_009812075.1 Sialia sialis | reverse complement strand
CTCTTCTGACCAAGACAAGTTGGTCTCTTGTCCATCCAGCACATCCAGTAGTAATACCAGCAGTCTATAGGCAGAGCTAGATTTATCAGATACTCAGCTGTACTGAAGAAGCTCCTTTAGGCTTCAGTGGATAAGTTTGAAAACTGGCTTTTCTCTGCAAGGCTTCTCTAAACGCACAAAGATAAAAATAATGATTTAAAAAAAAAGGAACTGATGTTTATATTCCTAGAATCTGCTCTTCCCTGTAAGCAGACACCTTTTGAGCTTGAAATAAAAGTAACATATTTTTCCTATGCAAACATATATTTATCTCACAGATTACATTGGTAGTATATGGACACATATTTCATTAAGCAACCAATGAAACAAAAATGAAACTGAGAATATATGCACAGTCCACAGCAACCAAAATGCTCTCAATCAGTGTGCCCACAATCCAGCTGGATATCTTGGCAAACATATATAGCTGGTTTAATTTTTAAAGTGCCCTGAAAACATTAATTTTCCCTAAGAGAGTCTTGGGTAAGTAGTATTCATCCTTTAGAAAATGGGAAATGACAGGTAACACCTTAAGTAAATGTCATAGCCAGATTTAGAGTGAAGATTCTTTGGAAGGACATGATAATTTAACTTAGCCCATCAGTCCCTGCATATTTGCTTCAGTAGGGTTTGTCTCTTTTGTTTATGTAGTGGCTCTTTCTGCAATACTTTTCTACTCAGGAAAGGATTACAGTAACTTGGCAGTATTAATTCTCCTGAGTACATATGGTGCTGGTCAGAAGCCTTTTGGGGCGACAGCAGCAGTTTGCTGACTTCCATGGGTTTTCAGAGCAGGCTTTTTGAGAAGTTCTAAAGAAGTCACCATGAAAGCCTTCTGTGCCCTTTTACATCTTGAAAAAAACCAGCACTCAACTGACTTGATAGGCAGTGAAAATTTTCCATGAAAATTATATATTGATCCAAGTTAATCTTCCTGCTTAAAGTGTTCTATCAATATGGACTTACAGTCAAACCATCTTAAGATATTTCAAGTTCCTGCTAATAAATTAAGCTAGACTGGTTTTGGTTGCTGCCACAGAGGCAGCATAGGAGCTAGAGGTGTTGCCAGAAATTGGTGCTGGTTATTTGACTGATGTAGAAACTGTATCTTCATGATGCAGTGAGCTGTAAGATAGAAACCTTCCGACTAGACTTTTCTACCTCCAAATCCAGAAGTATCACGGCTGGGACAGTGCTGTAGAGCAGAGATTTTTAGCTTGGGTGTTAGAGAATCATTTGGGTTGAGAAAGACCTCTAAGATAATCACGTTCAGTTATTAACCCACCACTGAACCACATTTCTGAATGCCACATGTACCTGTGTTTTAAATACACAGGGCAGTCTGTCTTTTCTCATCATGTTGTACTGTGTGGATGTATCAGCCAGCACTGACCAGCCTTTGTTTCTCTGCCATAGCTTCTTCCATGGCAAGTTGTTATTCCTGTTTTTCCCATATGGTCTAGACTGAATCAGTGCTGCCAGAAGGTGGTTTGGTGAAGTGAAGGTGTTTAGACATGGATAGGGTGACTCCAATTTATCTGAAGTTTTAACTGAAAGTATTTTAGTACATTTAAAAGGGTAAAATGATACATTTGCTTTGTGTCTTCAATGTGGAAGCTTCTTACAAATATTAGTGCAGTGGAAATTTTGCTTTTTGACTGAATTTCACATAATTACGTGCCTTCACTTTCTGAAGTTGCTCTGCACTGGTAAACAGCTGTCATGTTATATATGTTTAAATTACTAGTTTATTGATGGGTGGAAAGTATGGCATAGAGTTTAAACAATATGAAATTTTGATAAGGTGGTGGTTATTTTAGACTCTAAGATTAGACTGAGAGGAGAAGGCCCAGTTTGCCCACTTTGATTAAACCGTTTTTTAGACGGTTAAAATGATAGCAAAGAAAGCCATAGATTTGCTTCATAATGTATGAAGAAGCAAACCTGATATGCTTTTGATATTCTACAGAGTTGTTATGCTACATTCAGTGTATTCTCACAGAGTAATGCCTTGTTAGTGTTTCCTTACCCCTTTCATATTCATAATCACCTTGACAAGGTAGAGAACAAGATTGCAAATTCATGTAGAAGATTTCCTCTTAGAAAGGTTTCAAAGAAGCTTTAATATCATGTTGTATTTGCTTTATGTTTATGCTTTTATGTTTTTCTTTCTGAGCCAGTCTTGAAGTAATACAATATTATTTTTACTGATTATATAACTGATCTAATTATTATCACAATTTTATCACAGCTTACTCTTTTATCTAACTTTTCTATTTTCTATTCTATACAAACAGCTTTTAAAATACTTGATAGTAGAACACCTTGACACTACACTTAACTAATTACTAGTTTAAAAAATACTAACAATTCAAGTTACCTGGATCTTCTAGATTAACAAAGCTGTATCCTTTTATCCAATCAAGAAGCAGATTGCTTTAATTTAAGGCACATGGTGTTTATATTTAGTGCTATAATTTAGTGATGCCGATTTTGTTTATGAATACATAAGCAGCTCAAGAAAAGCTTTCCAATATTTTTTTCTCTTTTTGCATCTCTGAAAAATAAACCCATCTCAATAGAGTCAATAGTGTATGTTCTTAATTATGTACACGAAAAACATAGGCAGGTATTTTAAGCATTTGGCAAACAACTTTTTGCAGTGGACATCTATCAAAAACTGTCCACCATAGCCATGTCCATGGGTCATGGTATATTTTTAAGCAACCTGTTTATCTCTGTGCTTTGCCTTTCCTCTAAAGGAAAGCAAAGCATTTAGGGGCAGAAGATGCACCCAGATCTGAGGCTTGTTTGCCTTTAGAGCACAGCCTGGGGTTGTGCACCAAAGATGGGACCACCTGAGCAGATGGTTGTGTGCATTATCCATGACAAATGCATGTGCAAATAGTGCTCTGAAATGAGCAAACTTGAGCAGTTCAGAGCAAAGAAAAGTTCCATTTTCTGCAGTTCATCTGTAGGCAAAATAATGATAATCAGCAGATTATGATTCTTCATTGTCTTCAGGCTGCACCACTTTGATTCCTCAGTAGTTCTTAGCTTTCTTAATTCAGTGGAGTCCTGCTTAGTGCTTTGTATTTAAAAAAAAAAAAAAATCAGTCTAAATCTAGAAAAAAGAAACTTATGATCGAGGCAGAATGTGCCAGGCTGTAAGATTTGCTTTATTCTGTGATGCCTGGATTCAGACAACTCAAATTTGCCGATATTCTTTGTTTTCATCCTTATCTTTGTTGGTTCTGTTCCTTCAGAAGTATCTGATTAAAAGGAAACAGAAGACAGAGGGAAAATGTGACTCTTACTTTTACAAGCTTTCAACCTCCATCCAACAACAAAAATAATCTTCATTAAGTTGCAGGGCCACCGTGAGAGAAGTAAAAGATTGAGATGGCATACTACTGTAGTATTAGTCACTGTTTAATAATTCAGCTATAATAAAGAAATTTGTTTCTCAACTAAGTCATTTAAGCAAAGGAATCCAGTATTGTTGAGATGCCTAAAGTACTCAAGGTAGCCAGGCAGAACTAGTAGGTGTAACACCAGCTCTCAGGGAGACTTGTGACCCTCCTGCCTGCTAGCCCAAGCGACTTTAGGACTCAAATATCAGTAGAAACCTACAATGAGGCATTGAAACCAGCTTTTCTGGGTGTGAGTCGGTGATATTGTAGATCAGGATGCCTGAATTTAAGTATGTCCATGTAGCTGCCTCCAGATGAGGTGTCCAAGCCCCCAACACAGCCGGGGAGGATTCAGTCAGTGCAGGGGCATCAGGAGAGCTGAGCAATGGCCAAAGCTGGTATTTCATTTACAGTGAAATGCACAGCTTCAGGATGCCACTGTATCCTGTGTGAGCTTCAGATGCTGGTCTAATAGGGTAAAAGTCTTGGGGTCTTGTGTCCTGTCTGTTTTCCTTGTGCAGTGTCTCACCTATCCTGCAGTTTCTCAAACTCTCTGTGTTCATGTTTAGCCACCTAAATCAAGCTCCATTAACCACTTCACATGAAGATATCTATGTGTAGACACCAAAATGTAGCTTTTCAGTCTATAAATTGAGATTTATATACTGCAAACTCATTTATGTTTGCTTATATCATGTCCTTCATGCTCTATCTTCCATATTTTATAATTTATATTTTACATGTATATATGCAACGTGTTGTGTTTTTCTGGAGCTACAGGTTACTTTAGGAATTTCCTTCTGACTTAGGAAGCCTCTCTCTGCCACATGTATCCATGTATATATACATTTTGCTTTGCTTTTGGCTGTGGCTTGGCTGGAGCAATAGCAAATGCAAAACATTACAGTATTCAGCAGCAGCTATTGTAGATACTTAAAATGATTACGAGTTGTAGCTTGGCCATATTACAGTAGCTAGTAACAGCATTTGTCTTTCCTCTCATATTTTTATTACCTCCCTTCTCCTCTCCTATTTCTTCATTCATCTTTCTTTCTCATTTTTTAGATTGATCTTATGTATCTTCCTTTTCTGACATACCTTCCTCACATGTATCTCCTGCTTCTCACATAATCAATATACAGTTTACAAAAAAAAAACCAAAAAACAAACCTGTACATTCGGCATTTCCCCCTAGTTGCTCATTGTTAACATAACAAGCTGGTGTCCATGATACTCTGCTGATTTTTTTACCTTTTCTTCCTGCCCTTCCTGTTTCAAAGAGCTATTATGCTAGTTCCTAGAAGCTTTGAGGTGATAACAGGCATAGATATGCACAATCTGTTCATTATCAATATGAATGTTTGATGCTGCAGCTGAAGCACACACGGGTGCAAACTCTTGATATATGCAGAAAAACATGTACAACCTCTTTTGTACACTTCTTTTTTCCAAGAGCAAATACAAAGTCTCGACACCTTTTCACTACCAAAGCCTTAATATGTCTCACCCTCTGATAAAGCCTCCAAGACAGCAAGATAATGACATGGCACACTAAATCAGAGGGCCTGGATAAAACAATATTTTTTTAAAAAAGATCCTGAAGTTACTGATCTCACACTTGACTCTTACTGGAGAGTCACCCTGACATCTGTTTGCTAAATACTGATGCATCACTGTCTGCTCTCTCTCCTTCATCCATTTGAAAACATTTCACACGTTTCCTTTGGTGATTAGTTCAAACACTTTTGCTGTTCAATGCATTCAGTGCTTATCCTGAGTGCTTGCTTAGCTTAAGGTGTGTGACACCACATTTACTGCATGTAACCTGTGTATCTCCTGCAAAGCCAGAAGATTTCAGAGCTGCAGTTTTTCAAGCACTCTGTGACAATGCTTGTTGCAAAACCTCCTATAAAAAATATTGGGTAGCCCAAGATCTCAGGTGTCAAAAGTTCATATTTATATGTTGGATTTTTTTGTGCATTGGTGCCAAGGTGGGCTAGAAATGAGTAATGTTCATGAATATGTTCCCTTTCTTGTCTTCTTCACCCTCAAACCTTAGCAGGGAAAGTAATTTTATGTGAATAGTAAAGAATATCTCTTCAGTTATTTGACATGACTTGTTCATCACTAATCTTGTTCCTGGAGAAGATTGCTGACACTGTTGGGTGAGATTGAGTGACTATGAACACTCTTACTGATATCCCTTTATCTTGCTCTATTGAACTACCATGGCATTACTGTTGAATACACTAAGAAGAGCCCAAACTCTCTGTCTCTACCTTCCTGTATAGTCCTTAGAATGTTTGAATTCATTTATTATTTCTTATTATTAAAATAATTGGTACTTAACAGCCGACTTGGAATCCTGGTGTTGAGTGGCATCACAGACCACCAGACAATGCACTCTTATTTTCTCTATTTGAAAAATCAGTGGAAAGATCCTCTCCTCTCAAAACATCATATCTGTGTTCAGCTGTAAAGGGCTACAGAAAGGGCAGCTCCACAGCCTCTTTCTACCATATACTGAGCAGGGTAGGTTTCCTGAGAAGTATAAATTGTGCTGGTTATATATCAGGTGCAAGTTGTTTGAGATTTGTATGTAGATTTAGACATCTCTCAAATTATCTCAGTGTGCTCTGGGCTTTCTTTCTTTAGTCAGTGGAAAGAAATGGCATTTCTTGAATACAATTTGGCCTGTTTGTCACAGCTAAATCAGGATGAAATGAACATTACATGGAAACATTTCTTTTCTCATAACAGAGTCTGGATGATTGGAAGAGATGCAGACATCTGCATTGTCTCTGCCTGAGTATAAACAAATAAAACCCATCCATTATATGTGTCCTGATGTAGAAATGATTTTTTTTTTAAAGGGACTAGAGTTTGGGGTGTACCAGCTTTAAATATAATTGAGCTAGCACCAGTAAAATCACAAGTTAAAAAGTGATAAAATAATCTTGATGATGGGCAAACAACATGAGTACGTGTCCCATCTCCAGAACTGCTGTTTACTTTACTGGTGTCTGAAGTAGCTGTAGTAACAGCAGTGTAAGATGTCTGTGTGTGCTCCAGTTGTACTTTAAGAGAAATTGTTGGCATTTTCTCTCTCCCGTGATCATCTCCAAGTCATATTGTCTCCCCACATCACTGGTCTTTGACAAGGACAGATTAACTTGCTGTCTGTCTCTCAGCTGTACTTCCATGTTCCTGCTGTTCATATTTTAGAGAAGCCAGCTGGACAAAGTCCCATCAGCTTCCCTCTTCCATGACCCTGCAAGCACAGGAATGTTTCCTGTAATCCTGGGGGTTTTTAGTGATTTGCCTGGCTTAAATATTAAACTCCCTGAACAGAAGAGATTCTCTTTTTTCCTATGAGAGGTTGTAGCACATCACAGAGCATCCCATGAAGACAGGCTTTGTGACTCTGAGCCTCTGGAATATTTCATTGCTTCATTGCTGGGTGAGACTGGGGTGCTGTGGCTGTATCAACCCTATGGCTAGGTTGAGAGTCAGAAGGAAAAATCCTTTCTGATATTTACCTGTCGTGAAAAGCACATTAACTGGCTTTGAAGTGTCTAACATAAAATGAATACTGGCATAGAAACTTTCTTCTTGTTTTCTCCTGTGCAGATGACCATTCCAGGATATGTCTGAAAGGGGAAAGCAGCCACGACAATTCAGACTACATCAACGCCAGTCCAATTGTAAGTATGGTAACCTATGAGAAGTATTCCAAATGGTTATCCTTGCCATTCCTTGTTGTCAAAATTGGCTCACTCCAGGCACCTCACTGCTAATCTCAGGTTGTGAGCACCTCACAACACTGGTGTTTCAGCCTGTCCTTTCAAATTGAAGAGAAATGTATATACATGCATACCCTTGAAGTTTATACACTAAGAAAAAGTCACTTGATAACCCTCATTCTACCTTGTAATACCATCAGTTTTTCTGATATTATATGTTATTAATTTACAGATTACAAAATTCAATGCTTTAGTGGAGCTTTTGCTTCTCTTGAGAGGTAAAAATAGCTTGTTCTTTTTTGCTTTGTCCTACTAGCTACAGTAGGAGGAATGGTTTCTGTAGGCATGGAGAGCTGAGCTCCGCAGACTTCTGAGCTTCTTCTGCATTAGGAAGTGACATTTCCACTTACCTCTTTTTCCTCTGTTGACCAAGTATGCACAGTCGGTGGTTCTGTAGCTCTCCTGGTTCCTCTCTGAGCCTGCTGTTTCAAAGCAAGAACAGAATCCCCTAGCCCCTGGATATTCATTCCAACTGCAAAGTAGGTCAGTCCAATTGTTTGTCCAGATACTCCAGTGTGGCCCAGCTGCCACTTCCCATGACTGTGTGAGCTGAATGTGAATCCTTTTCTTGTCCATGAAAGGTGATAGGGAGAAAAGGTCTCTATTTGTAGACACTGAGCAGGTACAGTAATGCCAATGGCATTGCCCTGTCATAGCATCTCAAGGGAAGTGTCAGAATATCTGTGTGAAGGGGGGAACAGACACTGTGTCCTTGACCTCTGTGGGACTGCTGGTATTGCAGTTGCTTTTTCTCAGTTTTTATTCACATTAATTAGGAACCGCTGGTATTGCAGTTTTTATTCAGATTAATTAAGCACCAAAAAGTTGCAGGGCAACTGTGAGAAAGAACTGAGGATGGAGAATAAGATCTCTCTGCAGTGGGCTGTATTTGCCATTACTGGCTCATTTTCCTGGGGAGTATCACTCCCCCAGTTAAATGACTTTGTGTGGGCAAGGCAGCTGACAATTTGCAACAGCATGAAATTGCAGGCTGCTTCCTTCCACTGTTGTTGACAATACTTTTTTCTTAAAAAACCCAACAGCTACGTAGAAATTGTTCCCTGATCTTTGTTTCAGCAGAGTTCAAAGCTTCATTTCCTTCAACACATAAAAGTGTTTTATTCAAAGAATTAAAAAACACACTGAAGCCAAAAAACACCTTTGGGATATTTTTGTCTTTGGCTTAAGGTAGAGGGGAAACCAAAGTGCCTGCATGTTGAGGGATTGCCAGTTTCCATTTCAGAGGACAAGGGTAGATAGGCACAGATTAGAGTTTTTAGACTTTTAGGTAGGTCTGTGACTAGACCAAGCTCTCTCTGGCAACAGGATCAGGGGATCACAGTAGGTTGTGTTCCAAGGAATGTGAATCCTGCTGGTAAATTCATACACAGAGGTCCAGCTCCAGTTGTGTCCTCAGGACCCAGCTGGTGAGTTATGTTTGGTCAAGCCTTCATCTGATAGTAGAAACTGAGAGGTTTTGTGGGAAGGACAGAAGTGGGAGGTGGTAACTGGAAGTGAGATATTGTATTCTTGTAAGAGCTTGGTTGTAATTCACATGGCAACAACGTGGTATCGAAGTGGAATTACAGCGTCTGGAGACAGTGCTAAGTCACTAAGGGTTCACTGCTGACACCAGTACAAATGCTGGGTTTTTACTGAAAAACTGGGCTTCTGCAACCTGCCCAAAAGGGTGTGTAGACACAGCTTAACTAGTTTTAGACACAAATTTGGCTGGAGAAGGGGGTAAATTCTTGCATGTGTGTATATGTCTGTCTCAATTGTAGTTTTGGATTATAGTGTAACTATTTCTTTAATTACACTGAAGAGTAAAGTATTAGGTTAAGTAGTGTTGGAAGTGAAGAAACAAGACTAAGATATCCCATTGACAAAACTGGGAAGAGGTTTTCTTTATCAGGATGCCCAAAGTTCATGCAAGCACAGGGTCCCTGCCCCCGCAGCTTTAACTCTTGAGTTTTTACAGAGAGTTGTAATCCTGCCTTTCCATCCAGCTCTTAATAAGAGTCCTTCTGCACAGTTAAAACATATTTCTTTTTTGTAGTTTTCTCAGACTCAAGAGCTCTGTTCAATACAAGTCACACTGATGAACCAAAAATTCTTATGGCTGTCTTTGTGTCTCTTACAGAAATACTTCTATGCCCAGAAATAAATGGGTTCACAAGTGTTTCATTAGATTGGGAAAAGTGCCCAGTAACTTGCATAGCCGAGAAAAACTGGCAAGAAAAAATTTCAAGTTCCTCTTTTTCATGGTAGGATAGAGACCCTACTGTGAGAAGTGCCACAGCTGACATTTGTGTAGCCCTGCTATTCCGAGGAAAGAGATGCTCCAGTTAGTCACATGAGTTTGCTCCACTAAGCCAGTAGTCATTTCGCTATTTTGAGAGCAGTAGATCAAAATGTATTTCCTGAAGGTGATGCAGTGGGGGGCTGATAGGAGGAAGTCCCTGCTTTGCCAGCCCATGGTCTCAAAAGATTCCCTGCAAACTGCTGAATTTTGGGCCAAATTAAATATCCTCAAATTAGTGTAAACATATTTGTTAATCTGGTGTAGCTTCTGTATTAATGAGGTTGAATCTAGAAGTGGCAGAGATATTCAGTCTCTGTTCTCCCCACTTCAAATGCCTACTGCAATACTGAATTGGGCACTTGATTCTGCAATATTTGCTGTGCTCATGCAGCTAGTGGAGCCTAGGTTGGACATGTGTGCTATTTCTGCTGCTTTTTTCTTGAGATCTTTTCTGGTAGCAGGCACACATTTAGTCTGTGTAAGCACACAGTGGATGTGGAGTATCAGTACAACTGCTTTCACTCACTCTTGCAAAAAATCCAACCATTTCCTTCCTCACACTGTTTCAACTGAAATAACCTCAGTCATTATCCTGTCAATAGAGTGGTGCCCTGGTGCATTTGCTCCTTGCAGTGCCTGGGTGAGGAGTGAGCACTGTTGTGAGATGGGCATTGATAGCACAGCATCACTACAGGATGGACTGACTGGAAGAGGCTTTTTGCTCCCCACGTGTGGGAGCTGTCTGGTGCAGGAAGAGTGTAAAATAAAGTAATTATTTTTCAGCTTCAGAGAGGGAGGCTGCCAGTCCTGAACATGTTGCTGGATATCTCCAGCTTCTGGGTCAGTGGTCCAATCTCCAGCTGGGGCTCACTCAACCTTCACTGAAGTCTAAATGAGTGCAGCAGCACACCGTAAAAAAAATCCCTGTGCTAGACAATGAGCTGGCCACCTGCCCATATGTTTCTTCCTTTTAAAAATTGCTGCCCTCCCTCAATACCTCAATACCTCACAGTAGGATGTGAAAACTGGGGTTATATTGGTGGCCTCACTGCAGCTGGGAATGGGTGAAGAGAATCAGGAAAGATTTAATCCAAGTTCTTCCCATATGTCTTTTATTTTACTCTAGCATGAGGCCAGGCAAAATGAGTCCTTAGGATAAATTTGCAGGGTAAAAGTGAGGTGGAAATCTGTTTCCCTCCTCTCTGAAATAACATAAAGTACTATGATAATAACTCTGGTATCGGCAGCTGAATGAAAGGCTTGCAATTACAGCACAAGGAGACCCTGACTGTGCAGAATAAAACTGTGATAATTACTTCTGTCATATTTGTACTTAGTCCTCATTAAATTTCAGGAAAATCATCCACTAGTAAATAATGTGCAATCTTTGCTTTTAAATCAGTGGTCATGAAAGTAAATGGGAAATTCTGTTTTTCCTCATAGGGTGTCTGAGAGAGAAAAAATCCCATCAACTACATTTAAAAACTCAGTTTGCTTATTATTGAAGACAGCAGACTGAGGAATGTCATTAGCATGACAGTTTGTTCAAATACAGCATACAAATTTCATCAGCAAGAATAGACTCTGAAATTTATAATGGCATAGACAACCAGATTTGCTTCTTTCATTCCATTAGGAGTTTAAAAGAAAGGATTTAAAAAATTGTTTTAAATTTTAATTCAAACATGAAGATGAGGACTAGTCTACGTTTTTAATTTTAATGCTGAGATGAATGATTACAAAGTTCATCTGCATTTGCTGGGTATGCTTTCTTTTGCAAAAACAAATACACTTCTTCTTTTAGAGACTGTCTGTACTTTGTGTAATAAATATATGCATGGAAGTAGATTTTCTTGGTGTTGTAAACACATTAAGTCTGGAAACCACACAGAAGCTTGGATCCATGTGAATTTTTAAGGTGTTAATCAGATTTCAACTTCCTTTCTGTCATGTTTGGTCTACACCAGATTTCTTTCTGAGCTCATCATTTAGGAATATTTCAGATGGGCTCAGAGTATTTAGATGAAGGTAAATACGTGTGAATGAGAGCATGTCTCACCTAGCATCTTTCTCTGTGAAAAGTAAAGGTCTAACTAGCTGAAAGGGAAGGTAAAGGGAAGGAATTAATCAGCGTTATCATTTACCTGAAATTCCAAAATGGTCACTGATGCCTATTGACACTTTTACTTCAGTCTGCAGTTTTACAAGACAGCTTAAAAAGAAGCTACATGTACCACTGTCAGGGATTTGCTCCCACGATGTATTGATTTTTCTGCATTTCATCAGCCTTATCAGTGAAATCATGCAGCAGCACAATCTCTTATCAAAAACTCAACAAAATTCAGAATCCTTCAGGGAATCCTTGCAAAGTCTTAGAATAAAGCAGCTGGATAATAGAACTCTTGAAAAAGAACCAGCTTTTGTTCTGTAGTAAAGCAAAGGTGGAATCCTGTTCTGATAGTAACAAGATGCAACCAGTTGTGATAATGTTCTTTATATATTTTCCTACTTTAAGGTACTGTAAGTCAGCTTATAGTGCAAAGCCCTGTAGGAAAACACAAGTTGTGCCACTAAAGTTTTCCCTAGTTTTAATTTTCCAAGAAGAAATCTCAGTGCATCTCCTTTTTCTTTTCATTTGCTTTTGACACTGGTAGTGATGGAAATCAGTACAATCAATTGTGAGACCAGTTATAATCCTTGACCCCTAATATAAAATCATGGAAAAACAGATTGAAACATTATCAGCAGATTTGCCTTTGCTGTACAGCAGCAGAAAATGAGAATTCCACCATAGTAGAACAGTTGTAATAATTGTTGTTTTTTCTTCCTAACAATGGCTTTTCAATCTTGTTCTGATGTAAGCCTTGTGAACTTGGTGCTTTGATGTGGAAATAGAGGGAAAAATCATGTTATTTTTGAACAATTACTATTAGGATGATTTCTGAAGTTTGTTCTGATGTAGAATGTTAGCAAACAATCAATTTTTGTTTTAATACTTGATTGTATGAAGTCTGGAGTGCACCATTCTTCTCTGGAGAATACATTTTCTATTTTATTTTCATGAAGTGAGAAATCGGAGAGATCCTTGAAAGAAGGTAATGACTACTGACAGAAAAAAACCCACCTTTTACTTGATCCTTGATTAGTTAGTTTAAAACCCATTACTGACTTTATTTCTTTATTCAAACTTCTGTTAACTTTGATGGATTAAGATGCCCTTGATATTCTTGGTGACCTTGAGAAAATAAAAAAGAACAAAGCAAAAACATTCAAGAACTGTCCCTTGCCATCACCTAGTCACATTAAATTGGATGTGACAAGACTAGGAATTTTTCACACTATTCTTGAAATACATGGTCTTTTAAACAGTGCATGTAATACAAAGCTAATGAAACCAGGAAATTTCTTTTAATTAGTTTAAGCTTTGCTCTTATTTTTGTTCAGTTAAAGATCATTTAATAGTGTGATAGCATTTTCTGCCATATTCTATTTGCTCCAAGCAAGAAGAGTTTCTGCTCATAATTGTTTTCTGTGCAACACAATGTGCTTGGAATGTAATAATTGTAATTGTCTTTTGAATTATTGTTAAACTGCCAATATACTTCACCACTCTGTGCTTATTGTAATGTTTGCCACATTCCAACAGCACCTTTGTGACGGAGGTTGATTAATGCTGAAATGCCAAGACTGGCCTGTTCCTGATTTATCAGCTGAATGTTGAGATGTATTTCCCATATCACAGCAGCCTTTGCATCATCTTTGATTTCTTCTGCCTTTGTTTTCTGGTGTGCCTGCTTTAAAAAACAACAAAAAATATTGTTTAGGCAGAATTCAAAGTAAATTAATTGTTTTCTAAAGTTTGGTGTATTTGCTGTTGGTTGCATTTCCAAGCCAAGCTCTAGCCTGTTGGAGAAGTGACATCATTTTTGAGTGGATGCAGCCCACAACAATTTCCAATGGGAGTAGCACGCTTTTTCTAAGTTCCAGCATAGGAAATCATTTCACCACAAGGTTAAATCCTGTGGATCTTCGGGACTCAAAACAAAAACAACAAATCATTTCAACTGTAATGGAGAATAAAATACCCCCTGCTTTTAAGCTTGACTTTGCTCGATCTCATTTGCTGTTGTTTTTAGTTGTGTTTAGTTCAGTGTCTCAATTCCTACAAAACAAAACAAAAAAATACCAAACCAAAAAAAAAACCCAAAGCAAAACAAAAGAGAGTTGCCCCTTTTGAAATGTTTCCTAAGGGCTTTTTTTGTTAACACTGATTTCTGAAGAAAGCTAGTTTTCTTTTTTTCTCAAAATACCCACAGTAGTAAATGTCTTGCTATCAGAATTGCTTTTGTCAAAAGGCAAAGAAAGCAAGGTTGAAATTTGTTGTGAGCAGTTGCTTGTTGGGAAGATTTATTTGCTGATAAGAGAAGCATCCCAATGAAACTTGGAATGAAGTGATGATGTTATAGACATCCTGGTCAGGGTTTTTTATAACTGTAGGTGGTGAATCAGAAGTAGGCTTTTAGCCTAAATGGATTCAGTGACTTTTACCTGTGTTGTGTTGTCATGGAGAATTTTAATATTAAGTCCAGCTTAATTATACATCAGAAAATTAGAAACATAAAAGTGTTCCCTTCCTTTTTGCAACATTCATCATATTGTTGTTCTGTTAGAATAACTTACATCTGTTCTTTTATGATTCTTCCCTCTTTTATGTTGCACATAATTATGAGGTGCCTTCTTTTGCACTGACATGTACCATCCCTGAAAATTTTGATAGGCTATGAATAAATTCAGGAGATGCCTGTTAATGCAAATGGGACTCACATTCATTCTTATTCAGATCTTTACTTATAGAACAGAACTGTGTATTGAGACAAATTCTGCCTTCAGCTACATGGGTATAAGTTAACTCTCACCGACTTCAATGTCACTGAGTCACACACACATCTCAGAGCTGAAATGGGTCTCTTTTCTTTATGTTCAAAGTTTTGTCCTGCCCAGTTCAGGGTTAGAATGAGTTTGTTTGTTTTTTAATCCTATCAGCAGATCTTCTTTTTCAGCAGAATGGGTCCTAAGATTTAGAACCAAGAAAACCACCCATCAGTTCAAAAACATTCATTGTAACACACTAATCCTATTTACTCCTGATGGCTTTGTTTCTTAGATTCTTTTTTTTTTCTGCTCAGTGAATTTTCTGCTCCTTGAATTAAACGTAATAATTAAGGTCTTTAAACAGAACTTCCTCCATTGAGGCCAAATCCATGCATTTAGATAAATCAGCTAACCAGAAAAAGCCAGAAACTGAATTTGTTCCCCATTTTTGCTGTTTTTCAGTTACATGTGCCCTTGACTGGCATGGTGGAAATGGAGAACATATTTAGATGTGTGGAGCATTCTTAACATTCAGTGTAGAAAAATGTTTCAAAAGGCTCCTAGGTTGCTATGAAACCACAAATACTGATCTCAAATAAATGCCTTTGTCAGCCACCATAAATGATCTTACTCTGCATATTGAGGACATGGGACATTGCTCATCACGTGTGCTGATATTCATCTGGTCATCATTCTTTTTGGGGAAAACTTCTCCTCTGAGCTTACCAATAGAAATAAAACACTTGGCTTGCCAATAAAGGATAGAGTCCCTTGTTCTGCCCTCCCATACTTTCTGTCTCTAACACTGCAAGGGATTTCCTTTAAATAAATCCAGTGTGTGTTCTTCTTCTTTATTCCAGATGGACCATGACCCCCGAAACCCTGCATACATTGCTACCCAGGGCCCTCTCCCTGCTACTGTTGCTGACTTTTGGCAGGTAAGTTAGACATCTCTTTGAAAACTGAATTTACGTCAAAGTTTTCCTGTGCTTCTTGTAATGTAGTTTGTGTAAAAGTATGTTGTTCTTGAGTCACTGCAGGTGGAATAATCTTAATTCAAAAGTCTTTTTAAAATCCAGTACATGGATATTCAAGCCATTTATGTATCTGAAAATTATACTGAAAACCTTAGGGCAAAGTATTCATATTTTGGTGCCTGGTCTCTGTAATTAAATTACTGCCAGGGATTCAGAGATTTTCAGAGGGGATGAAGAGTGTAGCCAGAATTTATTGTCATTCTCCAGATGAGAAAGGACCTAACACTTGAGTGCCATGAATTTTCCATTTAAATCTATTCTACACGTGTCCCAGTTCTCCAATGTGCTTGAATCCTTATGCATTTCCCCTACCTCAGGCAGTTGGGACCCAGCTGCATAAATTTGAGTGGGGGTAGAATATTTGCAGCACTGGGGCTAAATGGAGTAGTTATTGATGCACAATTAGGAGCTTCCTTTGCATGCAGGTGTTTTTGTGCTGGTGCAGCTCTCAGATTTGGGCCAACAGACATGGCTAGGGTAGATGTGTGTGATGGTGTGATGGAGACCAGTGTTAGATATTCCTTTGGAACTGCAGAACCGTGTCTGAAAGTTTACAGAAGCTGCCTGGGGAGAAGGCCAACTGCGGTTTATTACCAAGATGAACATATGCTTTTATTTTATGTTTTGAATTATGAATTGAGAAGTTTTTGTTCTGAGGATGAGAGAATGTCTGTGTGACAATTTCAGAAGTGTCACTGTATTTTAGGAGTTTGCATCAGTTGAAATCATCGCTTCATCTGCATCACTTGACCTATCATTAAAAAGTATTAACTTCTCATGTCACAATTTTTTCTGATGAGAAATCAGGTCTTTTTCAAAAAAGTTGTTGAATTTTGAGTATGTGGATATTGAAGTGCTCTGTCCAGTACATTTTGGGACTTTTATAGAAGGGCAGAGGAAATGCTTGAAGTCAGGTTAGCTTTTGGTCTGGCTTAAATTTTCAAGTAACTTGTGATTTTGGCTTTGCTGTTTGGTAATTAGCTAGAATTGAGGAGACTGATCTTTTTTACTTGGTACATAGATTCCTTCTAACAGTCATGATACTTGAAAATGTATTTAAGTTAACATGCAAAATCAAATAGTATGTTAGCTAGTCTTAAATGATATTTTATTATTTCGATGGCCCAAGTTTTTAACTGTTTATTTTTTCATATTTGTATATCATGTATACTTTGACCTGTAAATGCCCCTTTACATGTTGAAAAATATGTTTTTATTTTTAAATTAGTCATTTTAAAAGCCCACTTTGAGTAAGCATTGCAGAAATCAGAATCAATCATACAAGCATAGTACAAAGGATCTTTTGTTCTTCTCCCACACCAGTTTGAAGAGTTAGGCAACCTGTTTGCATGGTCACGGAGACTACAACTTTGTTTCTTTGCTCTGTGGCACAGTCTTGTTCATTTCATTTTTAAAATCTCTTTCTTTACTCTTTCCTCATTATTTTTTGTGCGGAAGAGTCTTCACTTTCCTTCTGCTCTTTTTGCTATTTCTCTTCCAGTGATCCTTCAGTGAAAGTTCGCTCCAGCTACCCACCAGATTTGTCGTAAACATCTCAGAAAGTGTTTGGGAGCCATGGTTCAGCTTTGGTTTGAGTGTGGCTGTGTGCATTTCTGATGTGATGCTCTTTTACTCTTTCTTCTGTTAGCTTCCATAGAAAAGATGTTTTCTGATGTTTGTTTTGATGATGTCTGTCACTTCAGCATAACGATCTACCAGTGCCAGTGTCCTGGTTTGTCCATTAGCCACTTCCTAAACCTCCTGCAGATCACATTTCAATGTGCCAGTTCTTGTCCCAAACCTTTTACACAGCCCAGGGTATCAAGCAGATTTAATGAACAGGCCAAGAGAGATGAACTCCTTGCAGAACGCTGCATCCAGGACCACTGAAATGAAGGAGGTCCGGTGTCCAAATCAAAAGCCATGGCTTGAACATGTTGGAGTTTATGCCCATTTGCAGGAGAAAAGTTAATTTCTACTTTTCACCTAATAGTGCCTATTTTAATGTAAAGCATAAGAAACCTGAACTTGCTATGGAAAATAGTCTTAACTCCTGTCAGGGCACTATCAGTTGATATTTACTTGGATTCAGTTTTCTGTAGTTTATGGTTCTTCCATGATGTTGCCACCAGGGATTGTTTAAAGATTTAATTATTCATTCCTGATACATCTTCTCAGTGGTTCTCCTCCCTCTCCCTCCTCCACTTAATGCCAGCTGTTGCAGAGTTGCATTGCTGTTTTCCCCTTTCTCCGCTCAGTGAAGCAGTTTTCTGACTGATAGTGAGGAGAGTGAGTGGCTCCTGAGAGATCTGGGACTGCTGCTCCTTGTCTGAATGCACAACGTCATGCTTTAGCAAGTCCAACAGAAACTCTTGGAGCTTGGCATCACCTTCCATGGCAATATTTACTGGATGCATTCCTTCTTCTTTCTGCAGAGATTTAGCTGCTGAGATTCCCAAGAGACAGGATACCCAGTGGGCATCAGCCACTTAGCTGTGTTTTGATTGAAAGGTTGTCCCAGCAAGATCCTGTTGTAATTGCTTCCACTCTGCAGGCATTTCAAGCTGACTTCTAGAAAACTCTGTCTACAGAACATTTGTTTTACTTGAATGTGTAAGGCAACTTTCTTGGCATTTACAGCACAGCTCATATCCACAATGAAATCCAAACTGCTTCTGATCTGTGCTGAGTGTCTACATTTCATGCTCTCATTCCAGATATAGTTTCTAAACCAGCTTTCTCTTAAGCTTTCATTACATTTTCCCACCAATCCTCTACAGTAGCAAGCAGTCTGGCCTGCTATGAATGGATTTGTGGAATGTCACAACACTTTGTAAGTTTTACCAAACAGATAATTTTGGTTTGGGTGATCTTTTTTTCTAGTTTTACTGGCAGGCCCCTGTAAAACCTGTTATGTTGATCCAGTGCCCAGTATTTTAGTGCAAGTGCTATTAGACACTTAGCAATCAAATTCCCATTTACTGTATTTGAGTTGCCCAGATCCAAACAAAGATCACAGTTAGCTCAGTGCCTTTGCTTTCTCAAACTAGGCAGAGCTTTTTCATATGATGTTGATGGTGCTTGGTCCAGGCTCATGCAGTTTAGCATTCTTAGCACAGGTGAGAGAGGTGAGATCCAAGCCTAGTACCTCTATGGGATTGAAGAGGCACCAGTTCCACTGCTCTCACTAGTGGCCACTTCTTGGAAGATCATGTCTTTTTGGTAGGGTGGAGAACAGCAGGTATCATTCTTCAGTACCATTTAACTTGAGCCACTAGAGTTGCCCATTAGTCTCAGAATTTTCTGTAAAACTTTCTGCTCATTTGAGTTTTCAAGTTGACCTG
Organism: Sialia sialis; assembly: GCA_009812075.1. Lineage (NCBI taxonomy): Eukaryota > Metazoa > Chordata > Aves > Passeriformes > Turdidae > Sialia > Sialia sialis. Next base: position 8,848,614 of record VRYO01002734.1, on the reverse strand, counting down.
AGACATCAGCTTGATGGAAGTTTTTCTTCCAAAGGCACAGTGTTTGAGCTGGAGATGGTCCAAATGCCTGGATATTGGATATTTGCAAATGGTGTTCAAATGTGTGCACGTTGTAAGAAAAATGATGGTAAAAAAGGCAATAGTATTACATTGACTTTTCTAATAGCAAAAGACTTCCATGGTTATGTGTCCCTCTCCAGTTTACTTCCCCAGCTCCTGGGATTCTTGGCATAGCTTCTCTAAGTCAGCAAGTGCCAAGTTAGTTCCAACCTTCCTGGCTTACCTCTTTCTTTGAAAACTTTCTAGCCTGCAGGAGTTGTGTTGTCAGTCATCTCATTGATCTGTTTTGCCACAGGGCTTCCTAATCTGTCTGGATGCTCTGTGTTTGCGGCTCAAGCAGAGATTTCATCTCTACCCGCTTGTCATCTCTTGGACCACTCTGGAAATTTTCCAGCCACTACTTTAATTAATTTTGAAAAGCCTCCAGCTGATTTAAGTCTTCTTTTAATTTTATCTGGTCTTGTTTTCATCTCTTTTTACCAATTACTATTTCTGAGAAATACATCCTTCATTGATTCTATTTTTGTTCAGTGGGAATTCCACCTCACGATTCCCTTTCTCAAAAACTGCATGACTGTCCTCACATGGTATTAATCCATTTTTACCTGAGTGGTTAAACAATTTGTCAGGTCTGTGGGTTGTTTTCTTCTCAGCTGGAAAGAAAATTCATCCTTAGGAAAAGGTTTTGCTTTGATAGAGTTCCATTTTATTTACAAAGAAAGAACAGAGTTTTATTTCCTTGAACAAAGACAGAATCAAATAACAGTCAATAACTTCTTTTTTCCAAACCTCATTCACCCAGTGTTTTACCCCCAACCCTTCTTTCAGCTTTTCTTCTAGCAGGATCACAATGCTAGTTTGTTGAGCTGTGCTGGTGATTTCTTTATTCCTTTTACACATTTATGCTGCTTATCAGGATTAATCATCTTGCCTTGATTAATGCTCTCTCTCTGCATTAAGCATATCAGTTTCTAGAGAAACTCACAGGTCCATATGCTTCATGTTTCTCTTGTTTTTGATGATAACTTCTGTAATTTCAGTTATCAGACTTCATAAAAGAGTTTGCTTGTTTCTTACATTTATCTTGAATGAAAGGTGATGATTTTGTCCAGCAGCTTCTGTGAGATTTCACTCATCTCTTTCACATAGCGCTATTAAAATTCAACATCTCTTTGAACATAATTCAAAAGAAAGAGGATGTAGAACATTTCTGATCTATAACAAGTTTTCACAGCAGGAGTTCCATGTTGTGAATAATTCTGGAGGCATAAAATTTTATTATTTTCAGTGTGTGCTGGGTTATAATTCCACAAAATATTTGACATGAAGTACATGTCTTAACTTGCAAAGTGTTCTAAGAAGCAAGGGATGATAATATGCAAGAAACTATTTCTAAAGTTAGGATACTTAGAACCAGCTCCTTTCCCTGAAAAACTGTTCTTAATTATGCTGGTTTTATAAATTGCATGTCTTCATCTCCAAATGGAGATTTTTGTAGGAGGCCATAAATTTTCCCTCTTGAAAAAACCCATATCATGTCTTTCTTTCATGAATCTACCCACGTTTGTCCTTCTTTCCCCTCCTTCTTTTTGGAGAGAAGTGAATTTTCATGTTTATTTTACCACATTAAGTGAAATAGGGGGAGGGAACAAGCACTTCCTGCCATGCTTTAGTTACCTTAGAAAATGAAATAATATGTGATATATATGCTTCTGTAAGCATTTGTTTGGCTCTGTGATGTCCTCCCTACATGAAGAACATAATTACAGTAATTTCACAATTATAAGCCGCACCTGATTATGAGCCACACCTCCCGGTAGCTGGGTAGAGCACGAGATTTGTCCATATATAAGCCGCACCTGAATATAAGCCGCACTTTTTTGGTTTTTTGTTTGTTTTTTTTTAAGTGAGGATCCATGTGTAACAAAGTAACAAATTAGTAACAGAATCGCTGGGTTTGGTGTCAGGTGCTCAAGTTGCAAACAGTTTTCATAGACCAGCGAAGCCTTTAAATGCAGCCCCAGGCACCCTCCCTGGCCGGCTCTCACTTCTGGGTTGGCATTTCACTGGGATTTGTCCATAGATAAGCCTCACCTGAATATAAGCCGCACTACTGGGGTAGGCTGGGTTCTTCAAGGAAAAAGGTGCGGCTTATAATCGTGAAATTACTGTAATCATTATCTGAACATTACAGAAGTTCTGCAGAAGGGGCAGAGAAATATGAAATGCTGAGTAAGTGCACCTACAACAGTAAGTCGAGAGAGTGAGTTAAATACATTCCAGACTCAGAATGGACACACTCATACTTTAGACCAGAGAATTCCATGGATTCTGCCTAAGCAGATCTGTACTTCAGGCTAAATGGATCCCCCAATGCCTTAGTGTGGCAAGGATGACAGAGCAGACACCACTCCTGAGCAGCACCATGCAGGAAGGCAGACTTCAAGTGCTACCCCTTTGAGGTTGGGATGCTCCTCTAGGAAGCAGGGAAAAGCTTCATCATCCTAAACATTCTTTTCCATGCTTTTCCTTACCCCAGCTTTCCTCCACTACTTCTCAGTACATTAAATAGTCTTGAAACTGGAAATGCTCTTCAGCCTTCTAGTTAATTCTGCTCCTCTCTTGCTGACAGAGACCACACTGGAGCGGAGGTTTGCACTGTTGTGGCTGTAGTGATTGGGGAAACCTCATCTCTGTTCCCTTGGTTATTTTTTACTTTTATTGCAAGACTGCTAGACGTGAAGTGCAGAAGGGATCCAAGAGTAAAGTCCATGGCCCTAATACGAGCCAGAGAGTTCAACTGTCATTTGCTTTTCATTGCCCCAGTCTTGCATTTCTTAATCTAAAACTATAGTTACTTTTCTCTACCCCTCTTCAGGAGAAAGTTATCAGCATCAGTCAAAAAAACTGGTGGTTGGTTTCCTCCCAGATCACAAGGGCATATTAAGAACTGATTCCTGAATCACAGTCTTGAGGACGTGATAAATCTTTGCATGTCTAATCAGCAACACTTCTCTCTTCCAGTTTCAGAATTTAACAAAGGAAATACAAAACACTGTCAGTTGACTGTTTCCTCTGTAAAAAGGATTAGTCATCAGTAGTCTCCAAGGGCAAATCCCAGTAGCAGGAGACCATGTCCCCATAGCTGAATGAGTCTTCCAGCAAAATCAGTGTTCCAAGCCCATGGGCTGAGTAAGAACAGCTATACCAAGCCTTTGTCTCCTGGTTTCTGTGCTCCCAGTTCAGCATGTTTTGTGAGTGCTGAGATTAATTTACAGACTATATCATTCTTCTGCATTTTGTTCTGTGCTTTCAGAACAAGACACAGTGCTTTCAAGCAGTTGTGATTCCCAAGTTTTATTTTCTTTGCCTGGAATGGGACTTCCTGCATGTCTAATCAATTCTCACCTTCAGAAAGAAGAGCAGATGAAAACCAACAGAAAGCAATTCAATCTGTAAAATATGCATATTTTAATTTAATAAAGGAAAAGCAGAAAGGGAGACATAGGCACAGCACAGTAGCCCCTAGGGCTCTAATAACTTGTCAAACCATGAGAAATAAATACAGCATTAGAAATTCCATAGGCATTCAGTGAAGAAGTCTGCTTTTACCATGCTCCCTTCTAATTATGGCTCTGGTTGGAGAAGGTACTTAGAAATGGTCCCTTAAAATTTATATTTTTATTGTTTAGTTTCCACATTTTCAGTACTGAAGGAAAAGCGATTTTCTGATTATTTTGGTGGACTTTTGCTCCTTAATGTGGTTTTGACAGCAGTGCAACTCTAAACAGAGCTCATATTTAAATTATTTAATAATAAGGCTTGAGTTAGGAGTCTACTGAGAAGAATAAGAGCAGTTTATGTGTCTATGAGAAAGCAGAAAGAGAAATTATTGCAACACATACAGTCATCTTGAATTTGCCTTTCCCAATGACTTCCAAAGTGTTGCTACAACAGCAGGGGACATAATACAACTGTGCATTTATATATGGTCCTCTCTGAAGACATTTTTCCAGCTGCAATCAGATGCTTTTTTAACGAAATACAAATTATTGACCATTAATCTTTCAACCTACATATTTGCTTAACTGTCAGGCACAGTTATGATTTTGCAAACCGCAATTCTGACCTTGTCAGATTTGACCCATTTTATATTAAAATTATGTCATTTACAAACAAAATAATGCACAAAAAAAGTTTGTATGACTTTTTGACTGGCATGCATTGTGAAGCTCTAGTTCATAACAAAAATCTAAATTCAAGCCAATTTTTTCCTTCAGTTAAAAGATCCCCATTTTTTTAAAGCTTGAAAGATATCACAGTTGAATTAATTATTTTCACAATGTCTAATGGGATGAATGTTATCTGATGCAGCAAGGGTTAGTACATTGCTTTGCTCGTTTTTTTTTAGCCATTGTGTTTATTCATATTCAGTTTTGATTATCCTTAGAAATTATTTGGGCTTTCTTTGCTGGTTCATCTGCTTTTCCAAGTCCTTGCATTTACCAGTTATACCAATTGTATGGGAAGCCTGAAAGACTGAAAAAGGTAAATTCTGTAGTTTGCTGGAGGTCTCTCCCAGAGAGCAGCTGGTGTGATTAGCATGTTATATTTAGTGAACTGACTGGATTTAGCTTATTATCCCATCTATTTCTTACTTTTAAATAATTGCATTTTAGAAACTTCTCCACTAGTCTCCATTAAATGAAGAGTGTCTGGGCAGAGCTTGTATCTTGTCATATCCCCTTCACAAAAATGACAGAAATGGCTGAAAAAGGAGTTTGGGGAGAATCATTTATTATAAAAAGAAGCTTCAAAGTGATGAATTGTCTGAAAAGGAGAAGGAGGTACATATTAACCATTTTATTTACAAGCTAGTAAACAAGGACATTTTAAAGTATAAACTATCAAAAACTGATGTTTTATCAGATTTATGGCAGTGTTGTAACACTGGTTCTGCTATTTGTGACTTTGTTTTTCTCATTACATGAAAAACCGATTCTGTGCTCCTTTTGAAGTAATTCTTACTAAACATAATTCATCCCAATGTGGAAGCCCATTATATGGGGCTGGCAGTGCTGGGTAACCACAGCATGAGGTCTCTCCACTTGGTGGATTTCATCAACAGGGAGTTCTGTGGATCTCAAATGCTGTGCTCATCTTTGGATTGCAGGATTCAGCCTTTAATTTGCAGCTAATGGAACAGGACGGTGTTCCTCTCGTCCAAGAAGTGTTCTGAGAATGATGCATCAGCAGAACCTCATTAAAGATCATTAACATGTTACTCTCTAGGTCTGTAGGCTGAGGGTGGACATTTCACACAAAAATCATGCAGTGTCCTCCCTTTTCAGCAAAGAGCACACTGCAGGCTCTGCAGTGAGCCCCTCTAAGAACTTGGGCTTTATTGCATCCATTCACAGGACTCTTCTACTGTTTCTGTTTCTTATTCTACTCAAAGCATTACCATGATCACAAACTTGAGCCTGCCTGTGCTAAGTGATTTAAATAAATTTTGTTTTATCTATTGCAAATATATACGTGTATATTACATGATGTATAAATACAGACACTTAGAACTGAGACTTAATTTTGCTGGACTCTACATAAAAAAAGCCTCTGCCCTGAGGACATGGTGTTCCTTTTATTCTTCTGTTACACTGTGCAAGCACACAAAGTTCAGAAATACGTGAATTGCTGCATATTTGCAGTTGGACTTCTCTGTCCATTTTTCAAGGCCAGCTGAAATTTGGCAACCACAGGCACATCTCCAGGGATGTGCTGGGATTGTGTACACCAGGTCTGGGCTACTTTTCTTTCTTTACCAAGACACTTCTTGGGGCCACTTTCTAGTTTGTGGTTTGTCTGGACACTGAGCACATCCAAGTGTGAAGTGCAGCTTCTGAAAACCCCAACAACTGCTTAAAGGTGAACAGGTGACAGTGTGAAACTCTGTGAACTGCCTTTGACTCTTCCTGCTACAAAGTTAGTTGAAAATACATGGTAATAGATGCCATCCTGATGATCTAATATTTAAATTACCAAGGAAACAAAGAAAATGCTGTAGTCCTCCAGTCACAGTCTGTGAGCCTTAGTGAAAACCCCATCTCAATGGTAAGCACGGGAGATTCAGGGGCGGTTGCTTGTAGCAGGAATGAAAGCACTGGATTGTATTGCCTTCTTGATTTAGTAGATTTGACTTCTACTTTTCACACAATGACCTGAAAGAAATATTATACCCCAGAGTAACTTTGAAATTGTTTGTTTAAATTAACTTTCATTTGGATTTATGCTTAATGAAATCTTCAGAGATGCAGACAGCCCCTCTCTAATGAAATGCTCTGCCTTTGAACCAATGAACAGGGTTGCCAAACTGTAAGGATTCCTCTCTAAATGAGTGGGCTTTTATAATGTTACACTTGGGTGGCACAAGCAGAGTGCTCGATGATTAGTTTATGGTCTAGATCATTGTATTTTTATTACACTCATAAAAACTGTGTTTCTCCTCATTTTCGTAATGGCTTCAATGAGCTTCTATACCTTCTAGAGGCACATTAAATCGTTATGTGATGAAAGTACTGATTTAGTGGGGCTAGTTTTAAAGTAAGATGCATGTTTTGAATTCTTATCTTAGTCTGATTGCTGGCTGGAAAAGGTGAAACTACTTTAGAATGAATGAAATCTGTATCATCTTCCTTACATATAAAGAAGGTTTCCAGCTGTGGCCTGGAACAAATGCAGTACAAGAAAGATACAAATGATAACTATACATCTGTCTGTAAAGTGTCTATAATTTTAAAGTATGTTTAAATGGTTTTGTGGCAATGTGAGGTTTTAACGTGAGGAGGAGGAAATTACAGACATTTTTATTTAAAAAACCTTTTTTAAGGGGTTAAAAGAATCCACTGTCATTTTTTTTACTCCATTTCTTTTCAAAATGATAAATAACTCTATTCTGTGTAAACTCTAGACTCATTTCTCTAAATAATTCTAAGCCGGTTGTAAAAGTAGTTTTAATTATGTTGCAAAATGAAAAAAAGGGAAGAAAAATGTTATTTGTTTCTCTATATGCAAGCTATTCTTAAAAGAGAAGACAACATCATTATCCATGAATGGGAAACCTTTTTATTTGATATATAATTAAAAAAAATAATCCTTGACTTGAATGTATCATCTCATCTTTACACAGTTTAGACAAAGGCCTTTTTTGTTGACAAAATTTACATGTCAATACAGTTGCTTATAAATATTTCTGTGAAATAAACATAACCCTTCACAAAAAGAGCAGTTTACTCTTCATTTAGTAATTTTATATGCTAGCAAAAAGACAATGAAAGTTGTATGCAAATATAACATCAATGTACAGCATAATAATAACAATTTTTAGTGATTATGCTGCTTGGTATTAATTCATAGGAGCCTTTTTGTTCAGTCATGGGCTGTGTTTGGAACAGAGATATGCCAGACCAGAGCATCTCTGCTTGTTTGCTGCTTGTGAGAGACATCCACAAATCCTTTAGTTGAGGATGTGCTTGATTCTTCTATCCTACTCTGTGGCTGGTCTAAATTATTAAGTGATCATGCTGGCAGCAAAGATATTCTGCTTTCTTCTGTTTCTGCTGTACCTGTGCTCTCTGAGTGCACTGTCTGCAGCACAGTTGGACTTTCATTCTACCTCTAGGAAAAAAAAAAAAAGGAGAAAAGGAGAAAACAGAACTAGAAAAGAGAAAAAAGAGAAAAGAGGAGGGAAATAAAAAAAAAAAACTGAAGAAAAATTAAGTAAAAAAAAAAAAAGGAAAGAGAAAGGAAAAAAAAAGAAATTTAAAGGAAGAAACAAAGGAAAGCTGGAAGGAAAGAAAGAAGGAAAAAGAAAATAATGCACATTTGCAAGGAATTGTTTATAAATGTGCATTTGGAGGGATGACTTCTCCATCCAAAATGTTCCAGGGAAAATAGATTTGCTTTGAATTTTCCTTGCCTTTTCTTCATTGCTGTCGTTCAGATGCAACTTTTATGATTGTTTCAGAAATGCAGCACATTAATGGCTTTCGCTACTTGACTGAAAAAAGACATGGGATTGAGAACACAAACAGGTTTCAGTACATGTGACTTCAGCAGGTCTGTTCTGCTTCAGTGTTAAATATCAAATCTTAAATAGATGGGTGTTCTGCAAGCACCATTCAGTGTTCCTCTAGTGGGTCTAAAAGTTTGACAGAAAAGCAGTTGAACACGGTACCAGGAGCAAGGAAAGATTTCTGTGGATGACCTGAATTGAAATCGCCGGAAATTCTTTAATATTTCATGGACGCCTGCAAAATATGGTGCCAGTTTATTCAGGGATTTGAAAGCAGCTGCAGAGTAAAAGTGTCTAATGAAAATGAAATAAATTTCCTGTGAATGGAATAAATTTTGATTGTGTGTCTGAGTGCAGTAATTATACATGTCACGCAGTAATTAGGCAGTCACAATGTGGCCACGGTGTCTTTCTTTGTCTGCAGATGGTCTGGGAGAACGGCTGTGTCGTTATTGTCATGCTGACACCCCTCGTGGAAAACGGAGTCAAACAGTGCTACCACTATTGGCCGGACGAAGGGTCAAACCTCTACCACATCTACGAGGTACCTGCCCCAAATATCTGCTTGCAAACGTGGCAGTAAGTGCAGGGGCTGGTTCCAAACGGGGCAGAGCGATGCTGGAGACAATCAGACCTGCAGGTCGAGCTGTGGACCCTGAAATACACTTGGTTTGCCTTCGGGTAGTTCTCCATTTGCAAAAAAATTTGGAGCGCAGCTTTAACAGCAAGGTGGTTTCCACCAAGTAAAATAGAGCAAATAATGGGTGAAATATTGCAATATTAAAAAGGACAATAATTTTTGCATTTTGAATGGTTTTGCAAGTGGTTGATATATGAAAGCGTGTATTTATATTTTATAGGAAAATAGTATTTTTAGAGCTGGTGAATTTTGCCTTAGGACAGCCATATGCAAATCTTTGTAGAAAAATCTCTATATTGCTGTAGTAATTAATCCTATCTATTTTTATCTCTTGCCTCAGTCACAACAACAAATACACATTTTTATTTTCTGCTTTGCATTTCTAGCCCAAAATATCATATCACGAGTTATGTTGCAATGCAACATTGACAACGACTGTCAGATTTTTCCAGTGGTCCAGCTGTGTAGAGGAAGAAAATAATACCACAATGCCAAATACGAAGAAATGTGGAGAAATTGTGAAGAAATACTGTTATTTAAACTAAAATGGGAATAAAGTCATTTTCTGAAAAGATGAGCTCTGCAAATAAGCTGCATTTTTTTAATGCTTATTTTTCTTCATAGCAAAAGAAACGGAATTTTCACTTCTCATGTGAATTCAACTCAGATTTTTAAGACCTCTGAGAGTGGCCTGGGCAGTGCATTTGTGGACATTTCTGATAAGAAAGGAACTGCCAGTCTAGCACATACAAAATACCTTTTGTATTCACATAATGTTGTAAAGATTAAATTCAGTGAATTTTGCTTTTGCATTAAAATTGTCAATATTTTTCTTATGTTTTCAATGCAATAGCAACAGTAGCTAACCCCTTTCTGACAGCTACACCGATCTCTAAATCAATTTTTTTCCCCCATACTGCCCAATTTGCTAATAAAAACAAAATTTTTGTGCAATTCCTTCATCCCAGAAATCTTACACCTGCAATCCTGAAGACGTGCCTTGCAACCCGAATTGCTCATCTCCGTTTGTTCCTTCCTGTGGGTGTAGGTAAATCTTGTCTCTGAGCACATCTGGTGCGAGGATTTCCTCGTGAGGAGCTTCTACCTGAAGAACCTGCAGACCAACGAGACGCGCACAGTGACGCAGTTCCACTTCCTCAGCTGGAACGATCAGAGGGTTCCTGCTTCCACCAGATCCCTTCTGGATTTCCGCAGGTAAAGCACAAAGGATGGCGCTTCTTTTAACACGATACGGGGCTGAGGAACTTGTGCTTTTTTTTGTCATTTGAAGATTTTTGGGTTGAAAGGGAGCTCCTCAGCCTGTGATGCCACAATGCTAAACTAAGAGAATTATCTCCAGTAGGTTGCTGTTTAGTGTTGCCTCACACAGAGATGTTGCCTGGGTTAATTACATATTCATTTCCCATTTAGAGATCAATACCTTTCCTCCCTCTGTATAATCTCAGTTCTTCTGTATTTCTTTGTTTTTCAAGTATTTATCCATTCTGCGACTTCCAGGCTTTTTGTGTGACTCCCCCAAGGTCCTTATATCAGTAAATTAGGAAGTGTGAGCATGCTTGAAAAAACAAATCAGAGTGGAGTCGTATGGCGATAGCATCATTCCCATGGGACCATTTGCTTATAAGGATCCAACAGCGAGGTCTGCAGACCTTTGGCTGCAGGAAGGTAGAAGCTTGAGAAAGCAGATGAAAATGTTGACAAAGCATACCCTTTGGAACTTCAAAGAAAGTCAGTGTGGCTTTAAAATACAAATATACAAAGGCAAAAGCTGTGAAAGTCCTTGCCACCTTCTCTAATGTTTGCTGTGCCTGCCTAAATTTTAATTTGAAAATTAAAGCCATGCATGATAAATACTGGAGCGAAATAATCTTCATTTGATTGCAAACCGTGCCCAGTGCATCACGTGTAGGTGTTAGCGTGTACCAGCTAATCCACGGCGATGCGCTTGTGACTAATGAAAAGAATCTCCAGGAGGGTTGGGGAGTTGGTGCTCAATCCGCCAGCGGCCTGTGGGATCGCGTCTTGTTCTCTCTGCTCTACAATATTATCTACAACCCCCCAAAGTGATTATAAGGGGCTCAGTGCTCAAAAGGTCCAAACTTGTTTTCTTTCGATGTGTGCTGGGAGCTCTGACTGATGCCAGTTGAAGTTGTGTGTCTGCACCCAAGGGGAGGAGCTGGCGTACAGCCAACGGGAGCTGGTTGCACAGTTGTCTTTGGCAAAATTTTACCCTTAAAAATGTAGGACTAAATGCCACCCTTCATCCACTCAGTATTCTTGTAGGTATTGCAAGGCTTTTCAAAGCAGAGAGACGCCTCACACAGTGCAGGTCAGGCAGTGGAGTGCAGCTGCTCTGAGTCACTTGGAGCTGTGGCCAGGTGAGGATGTAAGGATACACTCCAGAGTCACAACACAAAAGCAGTAGTGGAGCGAGGAAGCACGGCCATAGGATGGAGTTGAAATTGTAATTGAATTTTCAAGGTTTTCTTCTCTAGGTTCAACTTCAATATGATTTTTATAGGTTGCTTGTGGTACCGAGGAAGTTTCCTGTAGTGAGAATTGTGGCTCGGCTCCATTGAGCTGTGTGGGGCTGCAGCACAGAGCCAGCGCAGCGCCCGGCTCTGCTCTTTTCAAACTTAGTGGGAAATCTGCTAGCAATTCTAACTAGAGCAGAAATGAGCCTGTACATACAGCCAGGACATCTGAAGTTCAGAGCACCTCTCCTCTGACTTGTTTCAGTAAGGATTGAGGTCGCTGCGTGAGCTGCAGGATTAGATCTACAGTAAGTCACAGTTCACATCGCCAGGAAAGCGCTTCTTAGAGGGACATTGTGTAAGGGTTAAATAGCCGTGTTGAAGAAGTGTTGTGCAATACTTTGAAAAAGAAAAATGATAACTAGATGAGAAAAGTAGCCGAGCTGCCATTCTTTGTATTTTAAGCCAGTATGGGAATGAACCTGTTAAGATTTAATTGAATTCTGAGTGTTCATTTCACATGTATTCACAGTCCAGTGTAGGGTACTGTAATCATTTGCTACGTGCAGATTTTATACAATGAACTCTTAGTGCTGAATGCATAGTAAAATTCCTCCTGAAAAGGAATTTTGGCATGCACAATAGCTGGTCTATGAATCTCAGTTTTCTTGGTCATCTGATCTTTGGGTTGTTTTTTTTTTCTTTTTCGTTCTTTTTTAATGACAAAAGAACTAATGCACTATTGCTAAAATATTCATTTATACAATACATGTTTTGCACCTGAAGCTTTCTATTTAAAGTACAGACTCTGCTGGATTACAACAGCTGAGTCATAAAGCCCCCAGAAAAATGTCTGACAGTGCTACCATACTCTTAGTAGGGTAGTGCTAGGAAGGGGCTGCTCTCATTTCTTTTAATCTTATCTATGTTTTTATGTGCATTCAGTGTGTTTGTATATATATATATGGATATGTGTGTATATTTATATATTCACATACATATATGAAATTAAGCATATACATAACCAACCCTCTATTTTTTTATAATTCATCACCAAGAAAAATTGGATTCCCAAAATTACCTTGCCCAGAGTCTGTGGACTAAAACATTTTTATTGAAATAAATTTTGCAAGTCTCTTTGAAAACTGAAAGCTTACATTTCTCTTACTCTGTATCAGACAGTGATTTAGATGATTTTGCATCTAGCAGATACATTAAACCTTGCTGAATAATCTATCATACTTCCATAACGTAGGAATAAATTGCCAAAAAGAGATTATTCTATATAATTTACAAATCTGTACAAAAGACAGTCCCTGAGAGGTGAGGCTACTACGGAAACCACTGGTCAGTTTTAAATGCTTCTGGAGTCCTAATTTCATTTTGAACAATAGACCAATCATTATTGCTCTGGACTAGCTTGTTAGTCATGCACTGATATGTGTCATTAAATATTTCTTGAGCCCAGAGGGAGCACATTTACACTTTAAAGAGGGACTGCTAAGCTAAAAGATAATTAGCATCACATATGAGGGCTTTGCTTAAAATATATATCTATTATGCTATCACTTCTCGCTGTGTGCAATGGCATTTACTAACACTGCTCACTTTAAAAATGGACAAATTCTTATTTTGCCAGCTAATTAGCGGTTGCCAGTGTCATTTTTGTGATGTTGCAGCTAGTAATATGAGCCCAGTTGCATAGTCACAAAAGTGATCATTGGAAACTGTGACTCTGCTGCAGGGACAATGTGGGAAACCCCTTTTCTGAGCCTCTAACGACCTCTGACCTTTGCTTGCTGATGGTTTGCATGATGATTTCTTTTTCACTCAATGAGCCAAGGGTTGGTTTGTATTACTAATCATTCTTTCTAAGTTAATTCTTCCTGTATATGTATATATATATAATATATATTTTCTTCAACATTCAAGAACTTCGCTTACTGATGAATTTTCAGCTCACTCTCATTAGCCAGAACTAAGAATGAAATGAGATGTTGCTGCACTTCTAAATATTTTCATAAGCTATATATAGACAAAGCTATGAACCAGCTGGATTGAAACCCTTTGTTTTAATGTGTTTTCTGAAATGTGTGATAATGGAAATGTTTGAAACGCCTTCAATAAAACTGACAAACATAAGGTGTCTTTCCCTAACATGTGTCTCTGGCTGTGTGATTTACTGAGAGGTCTGAGAGATTTAGATCAAGTTTTTCATTGAAATTATATTAGGACTTTGGTAGATGGCTAGTCACAACATGCAAATATCATATTAGTGCCACGCAAAGAACAAAGGAACCACACAAGCAGAAAGAGAAACGGTAAATACCCCTCTGTAGTGATTAGCTTTTATTTAATACTCAAAATGGAAAAACAACTCTTTACTAATGCACATGATGGGGGTGGGAGGAGAGTGACCAGCTGCAAGTTGGGGAATGCAGGCTGACTGTATCAGATGGTGGTACAGACATTTCAAATATTATTTACTCTACGGTGAAAAAAACCCAAACAAACAAACAAAAAAGCAGGCTTTATATCATATAGAAGGGGCTGATCCTCAAGATATTACCTCCAGGAACTAAATGGTTCATTCATATGAAAACTGCTGTAGCCCAAATCATTGAAGTTCTGTTTTGGTACTGCCTGCATACAGATATATTTATGGACATATAAATGGTCCATTTAACTTCTGAAGTCATGTGCTTCTCAATTACTTACCACTCATTTAATAAGAACATTGTTCTACTGCATTAATTACTTACATCCAGGGAATATAAATAGAGACAGAATGTCTCTGCAAGTATGATTTACATAAGTAAGCAAGAGAGTAAGAATTGTGAAAAGTCACTGAATTCAAATGTTTAAAAGGAATCCTTACAAGAACTTGATATTGTTCTCAAGTTTGGTTAGAATTTTAAGTGACAAAGAGAAGAATGCGAAACCATGGTTTTGTGAGATATCACCAATACTACCATAGCCCATTTGGGTTGAGTTCCAGGTATCCCAACACCCTGTCAGAAGTTTAGGCATCTTCAGGCTATACTCTAAGCAGTGTTTAAAGATATGTGCATGTTTTCACAGCACAGATGTTAGTGAATAGATGAACAGCCAAGAACTAAATGATTCAGTAGGTTAGTTATGCCTTAAAATTCATAATAACATCACACCACTGTTGTCAAATTTCAGCAGCTCCCTTTGGTTTAGTTATCAGGATCCTGTGTAGCATTTACACTGAGCTGGGGACTATTAGACCATCCCTTGGAAGCTGCCCTATGAAATGATTTTATAGGAGGCCTTCTAGCTTCACTAATATCTCATCAAATAATTTGAATGAAAGGTTTTGATTTCTTGAAGCAATGCTTTCCCATTTTAGCCTTTATTCATCTTGCCTTGTTAACATATGTGTGCATATTTTATGGGTTTTTGGCCTGCAACGTACTTGACATGCAAAATATATCCTAGAGCAAAAGAGAGGGCTTGGCATTTTAGTTTTTGTATGGCAATTTAAATAGATTTAAACCAATTTTGTGGGCTCTATTCTTAGACTGAGTATCTTGGTTTGCTTCAACACTAGTTAATTCCTTCATTGAGTTTACATATCAGCTGACCTGTTCTATGTCTGTACTTCCATCAATTGATTTCACATATATTCTCTTGCCATTGAGAATGTTTAACCAGGAAGCTGTTGAAGACAACAGTGTGTAAATATTAAATATATAACACTTTTTCAATAGAACCAAAGCAGCAGATCCAAAGCTTACTGATGGATTTTGTTATTTTTACTACGATAAGATTAAATTTTAGAATTTTTAAGAAGCATTTCAGGAGATTTGGCATTTGCCTTTCTGGGAAGAAGTGGTGTTACAGATCAGCACACATTGTACAAAGCGTAATGGAATAGCCTTTTTAAATTTTATATTCAGTTTGATGCCTCTTGATATTTCCTTGAGCAAGCTCATGAACTCAAAGTTTGCCTCAAAATCAAGGCATCTCAAGATAATCTTAGTTTTGGAGCTAAGAAATCAATCATTTGAGAAAATAGCTCATTTATTTTGCCCAGACAACAGCAATAATTGAATGTTTTCTGGGATTTCTTAGGCAGCAAACCAGAATCAAACTTTAATCAAGATTATCTATTTAACAGCTTGTTATATTAGGAAACAATCAACCTGAGTATTTCTTTAAAGACAGCAATATTTGCATTTTCTTATTGCTTATTTTTGACAGTTGGCTAAAGAAATGGTATATAATATGCTTAATTAATTTTTTGTGTCTGTTTTATTTCAGAAAAGTAAACAAGTGCTACAGGGGTCGCTCTTGTCCAGTAGTTGTTCATTGCAGGCAAGTACAATTTCTAAAATAGCTTTAGAGAGATCTGTATATGTAAGAATTTAACACAGATATAAACAAAGTGGGCAAATTAAAGCTTTACATGAATCACTAAATAGTGAGGTAGGCTAAAAGTTTGAAGTATAATTCCACTGAGTTTTGATGCTATTTAATACTTAGAATCTGTTTTCATCATGAAATTATCCTTCCATACAAATTTTTAGATGTTGAGCTGTGACTTAACTATGGCCATACTTTCTAGTATACTTTCAATTTGATACATCTTCAAAATTATGGATGTCCTTTGCATGCCCTCCCAATTTTGTCTGGTTTATTTTATTAAAACTCAGTTATGTTTTATTTATTCTTTGCTTGTTTTTAGCAATCAGGGTAAGAAGAGGACAATGTCAGGGAGTGTAAACCTGCCCAGAGATTGAGATTTAAGCACAGAGTATTTTTATGCCTGACAATGTGGTAGAGGCACACAAAAGCTGTTGGGCGGTTGAATAGAAAAGTTTACCATAATAACATTAATGTTGAGTTTTGCCATTGGAGGTTCTGACATTTTTTGAAAATATCCTTG
Organism: Sialia sialis; assembly: GCA_009812075.1. Classification (NCBI taxonomy): domain Eukaryota; kingdom Metazoa; phylum Chordata; class Aves; order Passeriformes; family Turdidae; genus Sialia; species Sialia sialis. Next base: position 8,832,436 of record VRYO01002734.1, on the reverse strand, counting down.
TCGATAATGAAGACAGAAAATCAGCCCTGCTGAAAGGCAGGATGTTTGCCATGTGGCACTTCACTTTGGGTGGAAGTGAGGAGGGAGGGGATGTGTTTCTCACGTGTGCCTCAGCCGAGTGAGGGTGCAAGGAGCTGAATGCTCCAGAGGGGCTTGTCTGCATTGCCTTCAGGAAACGTGAGAAAAGAATGATTTGATACACAATGAAGACCCTTCAAGTTTCTCACTCTTTCCTTACTGTGATGGATGGAAATATCTACTATGAGCTCAGCAGTTTTTGTTTTTATTGGGCCTGGTTGCTGTCTCGTCTCTCATTATTCAGCTTAGCTAATAAGATTGTGTCTTTGTTCCCTTCATAGACAGAGAAAAAAATTATTATCACTACCTCCTTTTCTCTAACAGTGATCTAGTAACTGAAAGAAAGAAATCTCTGTCTACAGAAATTAAGTTTCATAGCCTGCCTATAAACAGAATGCAATAACATGCTTCATGCTGTTCTATTATTTTTTTTTCTTTCGTTAATTCTTGTACACAAATTGAGCTATCAATAAAAATAATGGCTTAATTAATAAAACTACATACCAGCCTAATGGGTCACACATGCACCTTTGTAAAAATTTTGGGGAGAGAAAGAAAAAAAGCTTTTGCTTAAAGTCTTAATTATGTTTGCTAACAGCAGCTCTAAAAGAGCATCACGCTGGCAATTACACGTTGCTCTCTGAAAGGGACACAAGCTGCATTCAGATTAGGAAGCTTCCCCCCTCCCAAGGCTTGGTCTAACATCTCTGAGGAAGGGCTATTGATATACAAAAGTTAAAGCTATTTCGTAGGAATTACAAGATAATATTTCTTTCTGGTCATTGCTGCTAGGGAAGAATTAAAGGGAAAGGTACGGAGAAAAAACAAACCACTCATATAGTGAAGAAAGATTGCAGTCCTCAGTAATCAAATATTTGTTCTTGAGCAGATCTCTGCATTCCCTCTGACCACTGCGTTCAAATGCAGTCTGCAGCATTTTTGACTGCTCTGGATAATGTTCTAGTCAAACTTACTCTGTGTTCTTCATCTCATATATGAGTGACTGTAAGGTCACTATATATACACTTTTTGAATAGATATGGTATCCTGGTTTAGGGTTTTCCCTGTTTGAAATGTTTTTCTTGCATGAGCACAACTTGGCTTAAAAAATTCTAAACAAAGCCCTGTTATCCATGCAGGGTAGTTAATCTTCCACAACCAGCTTGTGTTTATTCAGTGCAAGCTTTCTCTCCTCTCTCAGTGCCCTCCTTTAACCCCTCATTCTCTCCTCTCCCACCATGTGTAACACTATAACATTAAGGGCAGGTACCTTCATGTTGAGTCTAGATGCACATTGATAGGCTTTATTTTTTCTTTTTCCTTTTCTGTTGGCAGCGATGGTGCGGGAAGAAGTGGAACTTACATTCTAATTGACATGGTTCTCAATAAAATGGCCAAAGGTGAGAATCGAAAGGCTTGTTACTTCCTCACTACTGAAAGATGTGCTTGTGTTGCCATGACAACAGTGGGGGAGCAATATTCACAGAAAATCTGAGAATAAATTAGAGGCAAATTGTACTCATTCCTGAATGTTCTGTAGTTTTATTTTCATACCTAATGCAAATGCTTTGTGAATAATGAGGGGTGTGTTTGTGCTGTTGAGAAGTATTTGAATTTTTAAATTTATCATTTAAAATAGTTATTACAGTTTTTGTAAGAGATGCCTTGGGGCTGTACAACCCTAATTTAGTGGTTACAGGAGCTAGGTCCCAGGCTGTGTCATGACTGTTGTCCAATCCCCTGTCACCTACCCCATCATCACAGTCAAATGCAATTATTTTACTTTTTGGAGCTGCCCATTGCCACCAACGCGTGTAGAAGTGGTGGTGTCAGACAGGGCCTCGTGTCTGGCACAGATTTGTTTCTTACAAGGGAAAATACTGTAGTGAACAGGACAGAGGACTGAAAATAAATCTCCATTGCAGTTCTAGCACTGTCTGTTTGATATTGAAGAATGTGTTTAACTTTTCTGTTTCTTAGAAGTCTCATCTGTGATGCGTAATTTTATGATGTGGGAAATAATCTGTCAACTAAACATAAACTTGTTTGTTAAAATGAGCAATCTACAGATTCTCTAGAGATTGGGACCATTCCTTTTTTTTTCTTGGTTGGTAAATTGTTCATGGTGGGAAGTACTTGAGATTGTCTGAAATAATGCTTGTTAGAACTGAAAAAATTTTTAATACTGGTAGTATCTTCAGAAGGAAGGAGGGTGAGAGTGAACGTGTAAACCTGACCAAATTTACCTTTATTGATTCTTATCCTGAGTTCTTAAGCTGCATCTGGCATTATGCACGCATGTGTATTTAATGAAAAAGGATTAGTTGTAAAAACATACTAATTTATAGAGAGAAACAACATTTAGTTCTTTGAATAGTTTTTATTTAAGATCTAACATTGACATATTTTTACATGAAGTTTAAAAATACTCTCCATGCTTTGCAGTCATCTGCTGCTGCATCCTGAATATTCTGGTCCTTTGGGATATGGTGGCATCCGGTCCCTTTAGAAAGAAGATTTTAGTTGGTTTTTTTTTGTCTCCAGATTCTGTTAACATGTCTTATCAAACATGGACTGAATTTTCTGCCTGCGAGCATCATGTGGAACTTGCCACTGATGCTAAAAGAAGTTGTATGTTTGCCTTCTCCTTTGCGCTGTACTGAAAATAAATTTTTCAGTGGGATGAGATTAGGTTTTCATGCTCGTTGGAAAATGGATTTTTGCTCTGTGAAGGAATATGGAGATATTTCCAATGCTTGTTACTTGCCACGTGACAACCTAGACTTTAAAAATAGGAGCAACGGTACATCATAAAATTAATGTGGAAAAATTATTGTGGACCTCTATTAAGTGTTTGTTCACTCATTTCGGCCATCAGCAGCGAGAATCCATAATGAAAACTAGATTTAAAGTATATGCAATTTATTGGCTTATAGAAGTAAATGAGAAGTATTTTCTGGCTTGGGGCTTTCAGCCACTTAAGGGAGGGTTGACTTTGTTGTAAAAGCACTGAAGAATGCCATTTATTGACTCCATTGTACCATGTAATGTCAAATTCCATTTTAAGTGTGGGCTTAGCGCTTCACAATGCCAGACAAGTCATGTGAAACTGGCCACAGAAAGGCGTCACAGGGCTTTTTGGAGATCGGTCACCCCCATTTTGTTCTTGACCTGCTCCCCTCTGCCCGTGGGGGTGTGCGACGCGAAATCCCCTGACCTGGTGCTTTGGCTGGAGTTTAAATGAAAGATCAAAGGGCAGAGCGGGCATCTCAGCCCTGCTGAGGTGGGCCTTTCCCAGGCTGTCACACTGTGCGGCCGCCAAAGGTTTTGTTCGCGCGGGAGCCGCGGCCCAGCCTGTGCGGCCGGGCCCTCTTTGTCTGGCCTGAGAAGCTGGAGGCCCAGGTTGAGGATCCAATGTTCATCAAATGATCAAAGGCCTGAAGGCCTGGACATGAAATCTTTCTTTCCATTTCCTTTTCTTAGAGAATGAATTGCACGAGTGGCAAAGAATGCCCTTTCCAAAGCTTTTATGTGCAGTGCGAGGGCTAACTTCAGAGTCCTTCAGCGCTGAACATAAAAATGTAAGTGCACTTTCAATCTGGGCCCAGCTGCAGGGCCAGCATCGAGGAACCCTTCTTTCAAAAAGGCTTTTAAGGATTAAGGCCTTCAGTCTTTCAAAAAAAAAGCAAAAAAAAAAAAAAACAAAACAAAACAAACCCACCAACCAAAAAAAAACCCACCATGGACTTTTAAGAATAAACTTAGAATAATTTGAGTTTCTTGTTCCGTGGTCTGGTTTATTAGAGAGAAGACAATAATGCATTTTTAAATCAAAGTAAATAGAGTACTTAGTTTCAGCAGTGGGAAAGTAGAAAGCAATCAATAAATACCTTGCCTCTTTAGTGGGGTCTTTAGTAGGTTGGGCAAAGGAGCCCCTTTTTCATGTAATGATTTACTTCCCTGCATTCTCTTAGACAGTTAACTGTAAATGCCTTTGTCATTTACAATTTCTTCCACTGCTCATTGAATTAGTGCTAACACTTGGTCTATTAAACACGTTATAAATTCATATCTTCTACTACCCTGCTGTTGCCAACCTTCATATATTTTAGATGCTGAAAACAAGGAACCAGTTCCTGAAACCTAGGGCAGGGGAAAAGGAAATCAAGTTGGGGAGGATTTTGTGTTTGACATCTGCCACATCGGTTTGATGTCTCCAACCTCTTTGAGGAAGGGAATTTTAAAGAATGAAAATTCAAGGAAGCCAAGCATCTCGGCTCAGGGCACTTGGAGGACAGAAAAAGTTGGTAACAAGGGCAGAAATGTTCCCATGGTGTACTTGGGGGGTGAATTGAGCTGGTGGAAGGATGTGCAGGAGCTCACAGGGGCACTGGGATGGATTTGCTGTTGAAGGAGGTTCTGAATGAATTTCACTGTCCTCAGTGCAGTAAATGCAATGACTGCATGTGTGCACTTATTCCTAACATCCACATTAAATAATCTGAGATACTGGAGTAGTCAGAGAGCAGCAGTGTCTATCCAGTGCTGTCGTTCCTGTGTCATGTCAGGAAGCAGGAAGTTTCAATGCCAAGGATGTCCTTTTGTTTCATTGTTCCAATAATTAATGTAGCTATTTATTGTGTAGTTTATTACCATAATTTTTTGTCTTCCTAGTTTCATATGCTGTTGCCTAGAAAGTTTGTATAAGTTGATTCTTGAGATCCCATACCTGATGTTCTATGATTCTGTGTTGTGCAGAGACCCTGATCCTAGACCCATCAAGGCAATAAGAAAAATGACTCTGTCCTTACAGCAAAATATTTAAATACTACGTACAACATTTCAACTATGATACCTATGTAACTATGATAACTATTTGTACATGGGTATTAGAGTTTTAAAACAGTTACCAAATCACCTCTCCTTTCCGTGACAGCCGTCTTAGGACAAGCTTTAGTTTTGAGTTAGAAGCTGAGAAGCGTTTTATTTCAGCCCATGTGCATTTTTGTGATTTAAATAAATACAGAAAGTGATAATGGATTGTTTTTGTAGATAACAATGCTTGCTGGATTTTTGATAGCGACTGTTTCTCTGAGACTGATTTCTGCTGAGAATTTTGACGTTCTTGATGTATTTACAAGTTTTTTCCTTTGTTACTAGGGAAGATAAGATGATTTAGATTTAGTCTACTTGATATTTCTTCCTCACTCCAAACTCACAGTAATGCTGAGCTGATCAGATTTTTTTTTCTTTTTGTGTGATCTAGAGAAAAGTTGAGAATTTTCTCATTTCATGTTTTCCCACAGGCTTATTGTAGTGACTAAAAGTGTGATATATTGCAAGATATTTTTATTGAGTGTTTCTGGCACCAAAAAAATTAAAAATAAAAAAAAAATTTAAAAAAAAAGGAAAAAGAAGAAAAAAAAAGATGAGATTATGAGTCCTCCCACTTTCATTTTTCTGAACTGAGAGGCTTGGAGAGTGTAGATAATAGTTAGATTTTTAGATATTCATCCAACCAGCAGCTGCTTAGGGTTTGCTGACCATCCATTTTCTTGTGTTTGAACTGGCTGAAACGAGATGAGTCAAAGGGAAGGTGAATATGAATTTTAAAATCCTTTTAAAGTATTGATTTCCAAATTCTAAAACCCAGCAAAAAAAAAAGATTCGATTTAGCAAAGCCGAACCAGCGGTTTATTCTCTTGCATTCAAAAGCTTGGATTATAATTGATGAGCACACACACTCTGGCCAGGGCTGGCTGTGGAGGTTATCTCCCCAAGTCCTTCCCTTGCCCCTGCTACCCTATTGTCTGAGGGTCTTGTGAGTCAGCTCCTGAGCAGATGCAGTTTATACCGTGACATTTTAAGGCAAAACAAAAGATTCCTTAATTCGCCTTCTGACTCATCGTGATCAAATGATTTGGGCTAATCTGAACCCTTGCTGAGGTTTTGCTTATCTGCTGTTTGGATTTAACAATCATAATGAAGTTGTGGGGTTAGCTCCTCTCTGAAAGGGTTTTATGAAAGGAAATGCTTGCCCATACTTGTGTTAAAATGGATTCAATCTGCTTATTTTTGAGTCCTTATGCAAAGTCTGAGAAATGTCTATTGTTCTGTTGTGCTGATACAAGTCTAGAGCTGACTATTTCTGACATGCTTTTGGTGAATGAGGGAATATTTCCTCAGCCCAGGATCAAGCTTCTCCCACAAAAACAAAATTTAACATACGCCATTTCATACAGAGGTTGAGAGAATATGTAGTGTAAAAGGGAGATTTATTTTTTCATTTTTTAAAAAAGGTAGTTACTGGTTAGAGGATCCAAAAGTGGGATTAGAAATAGATGGTATTCTGGAACAAAATTACAGCAGAAAAATTCAGGACTTCAAAATATAATTGTTTTCAGGGTCTGAGTTTGACTTAATTACATGGCTAGTCAGAGATTTGGGTGAGACAGATTATTATCTCTAGGAATACAGAAAAAAAAAATGCAGAGCCAAAAAATTTGAGTTTTCTTTGTTACTGTTGTGCTGTCTACAAGACTGCCTCAGTTCTCAGCAGCAGTAATGCCACCCATGTAAATCTGAAATGCTGCTATTTCAATTTCCAAAGGAAGTTGCTCGTGTCCATGTAAACATATCGTATGTTATGAGGCTGGTTTTTCGAATGAGCTGCATTTATGTATTGTAACTTTTATGTAATGAGTTACCCTGGAAACACAATTAGGCAAATAGTGCTCGTTTTTGCAGCCTTTCCCAGCAGATAATTAATCACAATGAGAGCTGGGCCCCCAGCTACATGCACAAGTGTGTAGGGAATGTATAGGATAGTTTTTCACAGTCGAGCCTGAGATGCTCAGCAAACTCTTACTATTTAGAAAAAGCTGTTTAAAACAGTGTTTATTTCCTTTGAAAAACACATTTGGACATATGATGCTTTAAAGCTTTTTACTTGTTATTGCCTGTACAGAGTCATCGAATATTACTTCATAAAAGGAAGATTAAAATGTTGCTGTTCTGAAATGGAATAGTGACCGTGGGGATGGTTTTCTTGGTTGATGTTTCCCACTGTATGTTGTATGGTCTGCATTTTTAGGTGGCTTCCTTTATGAATAGAAAGATTTCAGGCAGAAAGCAAACATGTTATTGATACAATTTCTTTAGGGTTTGGGGTTTTTTTAAATATATGTATAATTCAGTGGTCAGGGATTCCCTAAAAGACCCATATTTCTGAGTTATTTGCTGTTCTGAGGATGTTATTGTAAAGTACTTGGGAGTAGGAAAGTATGGTAGAAAGCAATCCTAATTATCGAGGGTTAGGGGCAAATGAATTGTGAAGAAAGACTGATCAGACATGGGCTATTCCTTGGGAGAGGGAGCACGAAGGGGGGTCCCCATAGAGTGCTGGAAGACCCTGAAAGAAATGTATTGATGTCAGTAAGCAGCTTGAGATAGTGACTAATTTGAAAACAAGAGGTCATTGACTGAAACTAAGGAGGAGACAAACAGATAAGGAATTTGTGCGGCGTCTTTTCCCACAGTGGGTAGGTTAGGATATGGAAAAGTGAAAAAGCTGGGTCATAGAAGTACTGTGGAAAGCAGCTGGGCACATGATTTGAAAAGGAAGTTTATATACAGAGAGTAAAACCATTTCTTTTTGAGTAGCTAATCTCATGCAGCAGAGAAATGTTCAATTGACCAGTGGTAGTCTTCTGGCTGTAAAGGGTAAAATTTGGTAGCTAGAGTGTAGTTGTAGTTTCTATAGCTGGACCAGTTTAGTCACTTTTAAGGATAAACTCCCTTTCAAGAATTTAAAGAGTGAATCTGTAACAGTTGCATCTTTTATTCAGGTCACTCCATGTATTGTCTTGTGAGAGCTTTACCACCTACGTGCAATGTAAAATGAAAGTAATGTAAAATGTAGTTCTTACAATTTAATAGGTTTATGTAGGCGAGCTACTTCTGTGTCTCCTGGAAAGAAAATGCATATTTTCCAAAGGGGACTTCAAGATTTTTTAAAGGCCAAGTGAGACGTTTTCATAAATGTCATTTTTGCAATAAGCATCTTAACTTTGTTCCTGTCACATGGAGATCAACTGCCTTTTAGGTAATGTACCAAGAGTTTCTGGAAGAGATACTAAAGGAAGCAAATTGTGTAAAACTCCATGGAAGATGGTCCTGGGGAGCATCTATTAGCAGGAAGTAACAGCACATTCGCAATACTTCCTCTGTATGTGCTTAGAGTTTGTGTGTGTGTCTGCACATGCACATGTAAGTTGAATTTAGATGTGTGCACTGATATTTTCAGTGACAGTAGGTGATTATGGAACATTTTACCCCATACAGAATAAAACTCATTAACATCCACTTCTTTAGCAATTCTTCTGTAGTAATTTAGGCATATTCATTTTCCTTTTAACTTCTGGGGAAGGTGGAGGAAATCTAATTGTAAAAGAGAAACAATTCTTACCATGTATAGAATGTGATGAGACAATTCTCACACACCCTGGAAGTGAGGAAGGATTGGTCCTCAAATTAGCAGCCATTTGCATTCAGTTACAGTGAGTGATTTCTGCATGTTTTTTCTGCATTGACAAAGGATATTAACTTAAAAACTGACATGTCAGCAATGAATTTCTATACCAGCAGGGCTGTTAAAATCAGTGTAAAACCTAGAAGCATTATTTTCCAGTATCATTTTTTAAAATATTAGATTGTGCCTAGGTCTTCCATCTTCAGTGTCACCTTCCTCTGGATTGTGTACAGCACCATATTACATTTGTACATTTATTACATGCAGTCTTCAAGTATTAATATAAAATGTGTAAACAGAAACACATTATGTAAGGCATATATGTAATGTATACTCTGTGTGTGCATGACTGTCACAATAATTTTAATTACTTCACTTTTATTACTTTAAGCGCTCCCTTCTCCACTTTCATGCTTGCTTTGCCCATTGGGTACTTTCACTGAAGTAGTTTTTGTTTGGTTTTATTTTAATAAAGGTAATTAAATTTTAATTTGGGTTGTTGTTAGGTGCACTTACGTATTTTGTCTGAAATTACAGACAGTTCATTGACTTGGGCATAGGCCGGGTCCATCCCTAACTACACACACATGCACACAGATTTTGTTCATCTCAAAGAGTGAATAACCTTAAAATGAAAATGCCAACATTAATACATTAATCTTTTTTGTTATGTTTTAAAGTGTGACCCTCACTAGGATTTTGCTGATGCTTTTCTCTTTCCATGAAAAGAGTCAAATGATCCTCTTGGCCAAGAGCAGAGCTACAGCAACAGACGTCTGGATAACTACAAATGAAAATTGCTGTTATTTTTGTAGTTTCTAGCTGATGGTGAGGCCTCTTTTTATCTCTAATACTTACAAGTGTATTTTATTTAGTGGGCACTTAGACAAAGCAAGTTGAAGGAAGAAAATACTCTTGTTTCTTTGCAGCAGAGCACTATACAAACAGCAATTACTCATGGGACACATTTTTCATTTCCGTGGCCTTCACTACACTGGTTTATCTTTCCATTGTGGCTCCATATTGCCTTTTTTCTGTCATTTCCTTCAAAATCACCAAATGTGGAGGTAAGGGAAACAGGGAAGACTATAGACACAAAGCACAGATCTTAAACACTGTAAGCTTGAGTAGATTCTAGCATTTGTGAGCCCAGAAATGAAGAGCAGAAACTCAGCTCTTTTCAGCCCAGGTTCATCCCAGCTAACTTTGGGCACATAAAACATCTAGTATTAAGCATCTCACCTAACCTAGTTGTCTGGGTCTCCTCAGTCACAAGGAGAACGCTACACACCTCTGGAGGATAATTCTCAGGCAAATGAATTGCCCATCAGAGCTTACCCTCTCTCTCTTAGCTGTTGAGAGAGGAGATGACTAACTCCAATTCCAACTTCAAGGATGGCTGGAGTAGATGAGATGAGGTTGGGCCTCTGAGACTAAGCTAGTTAGTAAATATTACTGGTTTGCTATTAAAACTAATGGTCAGTGAAGAAGTGGTGTTACACTCCCCCTAGTTATGACCCTTTTCTCTTTATAATCAGATTGAGTTTGCCCCTCATATGGTGTGATTAAATGTTTTGCTGCAACATTAAGTACTCAATGGGACAAACACTTGCTGGGGCAGCTACTGCTCAGTAGCAGCAGCTTCCTTTAGAAGCAGTCAGTGGGAAGCTGGAGGCATGTAGAGCTTTAGGAGATTTGCAAATCTGCAGCATATCTGTGCTATGTCCAGCTACATTAGACATTGGAAACAGCCTGGCTGTGACAGTGTAATAGTCCATGAGTGCTGATTTACCCTCCTAAGCCCCCAGAGAGCCCTTCTGTCTCTATAAGTGTGGCAGACAGAAGTGGAGATGGCTGTGTTTGTGTACTAGGCTCCTGACAGACCTGGATCTATTTACTGTCTGTCCTTCAGTCTCCATAGTTCACTATCTCCTTGCTGTGGCAAAGCTGAAAGCTGAAAAGGGCCAGAAAATCCAGGACCAAAGAAAGCCTCTTTGTCAGTCTTCAGATGGGGAGGGAAGAAGGGCCACGTGAAGCTGCTGTGCTCGAGTTTGCTGTGACCATGAGTCACGCAGCCATCACCCAAACATGACAAACACTTGTGTTCTTCCTAAACACAGGCACACTGTGATGAGACAGCTTAGTGTCCTCACTGGCACTGTATTGTTTCCCCTTACTTTCTTTCTCAGGTGTATTTTTGCTGTTTCACATTATTACAAGTGCATCTTCCACAGCACTCCTGGCTGCCTGGGAACACTGAGCCATGCAGGATCTGAGGCTAAAGGCTGCTGATCCTGCAAACACTGATTGGTTCTTTTGCAGCTTCTAGCAACAACAGTGGAAAGAACTGTAGTAGGGACTGTTCCTTCAACATTTTAACCAGCCAGTTTTTAACCGTAGCTAACAAGTCTTTTTGCCCTTCAAGGCCTAATTCAAAATCTATACAATATAATAAATATAAAAAGATGCATTAGGCAGGTTATATATGACTAGAATGAAGCTGAATGCTTTCTGCTACAAAAGGAAAGTCATTTGACATGTCATTTCTATATTCCCCTTAGAACTCCATTTTTTTCTATTGGGATAAATGCTTGTTCCCACACTGATCATCATGATTTCCTTAAGGACAAATGGTAAAGGTGCTAATAACTCCCCTTTACAACTGCTCAGCATGACTCCCACCTCATTGAGCCATTATTGCAATCACTTTATGATCAAGGAGAACAGAAAGAGGGCTGATAAAGATGCAAAGGGTATTGGAAAAAAAAACAAGAAGATCTATCTAGGTCTTCACCTCTCTAGTGTCCAAGTACCTTATAATCATTAATGGATTTGCTTTCATAACAACTCATTAGGTAGGAAAAAAAATGATCCATTTTATAAACGATGGTGTGAAACATAGGGTGAATTTAATGATTTAGCCCAAGTGGTGCAGGAAGTCAAAGTCTCAGTCTGAGAACTGAAATCTCTCTAAACATAGCCCCTAATGACCAAGCCATCCTTTAGGACTCACAGGAGCAAATTTATAGCCATTCTGCAGAGTTATAATCATACCTTTTTGAGGATATATGCCAGTAGATCTGGATTTTTTTCCTAACTAGAAAAATCTTTTTTAATTTAATATTTATGAGGAAAATGTATTTGTGAAACATTCACAAAGAAAACTCTTCAATTGGGGTTATTTAAAAAGAAACCCCCCACAAATAACTGCTTTGATGAAGTATTTAAGCATCATTTTATTTTTATAAATACACAGAAAATTCAGAGCATCTAGAATCTAAAATATTCCTTTTAAGATAGAGCTTTAATATAAAATTCTATCAGTCTCACAGAATCTACACTGCACTTTTCATTAGTACTGAATAAAATAGAACATTTGACTTTGCTTTCAGTGTATGTTCAAGCCTATTGCATAAAAATCTCAACGATTTCCTTAATTAAGCCAAAACTTTTCCTGCATTTATGTAACAAATGCTGATTGTTCGTATAACTGAAAAAAAAAAAAAACACCAACCTAGCACATTTTCAGATGCACAAACTTTGCAGTTTGCTGAACCTGAAGAAAACTTTTTAATGATATGCCTTCATTTTTCCTTCCCAGCTGATGCATTTAAAGATGTTACTCCTCTTGACAAACATTGTTGTATTCCTGTGCCATCACAGTGACAACAGCACTGCTACAGTGTGGAAGGGACCATCCTCCCCAGAGTAGTTCTCATGTGTCTTGTGCTTAGCAAAATAGAACCCCTGCCAGGTCTAGGGGAATGAGAAGAGAGGGAAGCTTTCGTTATCATGGTCATAAAATTAACATTAGGTAATTCAGGGTGATTTTAAATATTGTGAGCTGCTGGTCACCTCATGGAGCCTACTGCAGCAGAATTAGGCTGGGTGTTTATTTATTGCAGGAGAAAAGGGGGATTTACCCATGTTTTTATGACATGCTGGATACTCCACTTACATGACTGTCTAAGGGCAAACACTTTAACCCCTTGAGATCTGCTAATCAGGAGCACCAGCTGTTAAGTGCCAGTGTGCATCCAGCATTCGTGCCTGCGGGGAGAGAGAGGCTTGCAAAGGATATGACCCTAAACTTCAGAAACTGCTTCTCCCCTTGGGGGCAAAATATCATTCAGCTTGCATCTTCTCTTGTTTTCTTTTAGTTTATCCAGTTAATGTTCCTGGTGCGGGTTGTTGTGCACTCACTGTGAATGCTTCAAGCCTCTAGGAAGATGATAGTTAATTACTGAAGTTAAAATCTGGCTTGCACTGGTGTGGAAGTGCTTTCAGAGGTATTTACTCAGCCAGCTCACTGAGCTGCTGGGGGCAGGGCAAGGCTGGCAGTATCTGGCTCACAGTGAATTACTGTAAATGTATGTTCTGTTTTAAAAAAATAGCACATTCCAAAGTCATTTTTCACAATGCTGCTGGTACAATATTAGCTCAGTCTCACACTAAGATACATTCACATGTTCATTTAAAACAAGCAATGAAATCCATTGTGGAAAAGCCTGTCACAAACACAACCCAAATTTATTCCCTGCAGTGTAAAATACAGTCAAAAGGTGAAAATGCAGTTCTTTATTGTTTAAATACTTCTTCTTTAATCCCTCTCTTTAGCTCCTGAAACCAGTTGCAGACAGGTATATATTGCTGGGAATAAAAGATAGAAAATACTGCCTTTTTGACAGATTTTGTTTTCTTTTCCAACTCTCACTTGCTCTCCAGCCTAGTATTTTTAACCCTTACTGTAGATTATTTGTTGTGTGACAATAAATTGATGTCTACATCTATTACTGGACTTAATAGTTTAGAAGCCTAAGCAAAACACTTCCAATAATTGGATATCCTTGGAATCATGGATCAAGCTCTTCCAGCTTTTTCCCTAAACCGCTGCATCAAATTTAGTTTGTGTGTGGGCTTTCCAGATAAGCAATGTTTCAAATGCCCTAGCAGTGTGTGGATATTTTGCAGCCATCTCAGTAAGAGCATGACTTGACCCTGATGTCCTTAGATGCTATATCCCTCTCTCCCAATGTCATGTAGCATATGCTGTGTTTTTGTGTGACCTGAAATGGCTCAAAAGCATAAATAAATTGTTATTGAGTACTACAGAATGTAATGCCATATTATTGTACTCCCAGATTAAAGAAAAAGTCTCAGCATGGCAAAGAAAATGTTGAATTTGTGTCAGATTTCAGCAGAGTAATTCCAAAGAGAGTTGAAAGTTCATGCTGCACTCAAACGCTGAGCTCTTCTCACCTGTGAAAGCAGATTGGGTTCAAACCTCCCTTTGTGCCTTGAAAATTTATTTGTGTCTGTCACCAGAAAACTTTTTACAGACTATTGCATACGCCAGTGGTAGTGAGCTGAATTTACATAATCCAGCAGCAGAGTATCCTAAACTTGAATAGAAAAAAGCCCTCATCACAAAATGAGATTTAATTGAGGACTAGCAATGTATATTTAAACACATTTGTTTTAGTCACAATAAGGGAATAGTTGCAGAACATGTAGATATGGAGGAAGAGAGGCTTACTCATGTAGAGAGAACAAGTCAAGCTGACTTTTTTCTATGCCATTGATTTAATCTCCTGTCCTGTGAATTTCCTCGTTCCAAGATGCTTTTCTTCTGAAACAGTGTCCTGTCTTTGCAGCACTAAGTTTCATTGATCAGTTTGTCTTGGCATTTAAGTATTTTCCACCACCGTAGTATCCAAGGCATTCAGAGGTGGAAAAAATGGTGTAGCAAACCAATCTGTGTCTGTGACCCACTGGCATCTCAACAAGACACTTGATTTGCTCTGCTTTTCCTTAAAATTACCTATGGCTGAAGACATCAGAAATGCTTTTGGGTAACCTGCTGAACACAACCCATAGGCTGGGGACACCAGTCAGTAAAAACTGATTGTTTTGGAGACTTTACTGATAAAACACTTCAGAACAAACTTCCCATTAAGCACACCAGCCCACTAGGACTGTTCTTATGTTCCAATGCGTGCTTTGGTGTTTTGCTAAATCAGGATTTTTAATTAAGTGTTGGTCATACTATTAGTCATGTCATTCCCTTAATGATGATAAAAAAGCAAACATCAGTTCACTAGTAAATGCCTGCAAACTGCATCACAGAAATGGAGGAATTAACTCTTTCAAAGGTAAACTCAGAAGCTTGTCTGGTCATTAAAGAGTGTAACTGTCTTGTCATAAACCTTTTTACTTTTTGTCCTGGGGATAGAGTATTTTCAAGTAAAGATCATCCCTCAGTGGTGAGGGGACATACATGTTCTCAGTCATGGGTACTTGAGCCTGCCAGCTGCAGTGAGAGCATCTCTGGGTTCATCCTTGAAGCACACACCTGGGAAGCTCAGAAGCTTGTCCATGGATGGCAGTGTCTTAAATATTTCTCATATCTTAATTTCTGAAAGGAGAATTCCTCTTACTTTGAGCCAAGATGCTACTGGAAGGTTTTATTTCCTGGTAGTCAAACAAGGCCACAAGTGAGGCTGGAAAGCGTGTGCAGTACTCACATAGCACCACAGATGTGATGGAACAGGAAAATCCCATCTAACTGCACATGTATGTGTGACAGTAAACACTGAAGAGAGCTACTGTGTTACACCAGTGTTAGGGTTTGTGGAGAGCGTATTTTAGTGATGTTTTCCAGATGAATTGCCACTGCAAAACCTGCAACAGATTTAAGGTGTAATTACTGTCACTCTTATCAGACTTTACAGCATATGTAAGTATTGCTTTGCTCCATCGTAAGGAGATGTGGGGGGTTTTAATTTTAAAATAAAACCTTCTATGTTTTTTCAAAGCTCATAATTCAAAGCTCATTTCAAAGCAAAATCCTGGGGAGGGATGGGGACTAAAAGGTATGCAATACCCCAACCCATGGTAATTAGCAAAACTGTCTGTCAGATATCATTTCTAAGTTGTCACTATTATATTTACTGAATGAATTTGTTCAGATTCTGGTACAGCTGAGGAACATATTTTTATTGATTTGAAGAACATATGATATTCCAAATCAATTGTTCTTGCAGAGTTGATGTTATTTTAAATAAAATTTCATATATTTTATCAAGGAAATCAAATTAAATCAATCACTATTCATTGCTTTTCTGAATTCTTTAAGAGATGGTGCTGAGCTATAAAGTTGAGTTGGGTAAATGAGGAGGTGCATGATGTTTACACTGATATGAACCCAACTACAGGTAGGCAAGCCCTTACAAGAGTATAGGAAGAGTGGTAAGTGTTGGATGCAATTCTCCAAATCCAGTTCTGGGAACTCAACAAGTATGTGTTCTAGATGTGTACAGGTTACACTACAGCAGCAGTGTTCTAGGTGCATGGCCCTCAAGTTGACCACTGACACCGCTGTGAATATTTGGGATATTTAAATGGTATTTAAAAGAAGGAAGTCCCAAATGGGCAGAGGATGGCCCAGGAAATTTGTAGGACTGTGCAACAGGAAGCAATTGAAAAATCTTCTTCAGAGCACACCAGTAAGTATCGCTTAAAACAGCAGATTCCAGAATTGTGGCCACTTCCTGCCCCTGATAAACCATCCAATGTACAAAAGAGAAGAGACCTGAGGTCAACACGTTTCCAACCTCCTGTAGCTGTGGACCCCCATCAGCCCTAGGAGAATGAACAACCAACCAGGGCAGCAGGGCAGAGTCAGGAGGAGATGAAGTAAATAATTACACCTGCATTAGGATGACCCTCTGCCCATCTGCCTGCTGCTTTGGTACTGTGAGATGTTCTTGGAAGATGCAGAAGGGAGCAGATACGAGAAAGCCAAATTCTGCAGGTGAACTTTTCACCTCAAAGGATTTCCAGCCAGGTGTCTACTCTTGAAGTTCATACAGGAAGGACCAAAATCCTGATCCTCCCTCAATCCCTTCATAAAAACATCCGATTAGGCACTTAAGGAAAATGAGGAGGGCAGTCTGGAGGAAAGTGAGGAAGAAATCAGCATCTCCCTGTCTCCTTCATTTCTCTAGTCTTTGTGAATTACAAGAAGGGGAAGAGGCTTGAGGAGTTGCTTTGATCTCCGTAGTTCATGCACTGAAAGCAAGTTCCTCCGTGTGCCTGGGGCAGAGAACCATTCCCAGTCAGGCTGGCTGTGCCTGTTTCACAGGGCAGCCTTGCCCAGACAGCCAGGGTAGAACCTAAAGCAAATGTCATAGACTGCCCAGGTGGAACAGTGGCCACACAGCAGGGTGGTCTGACAGGTCCTGAACTGGGAAGCCACTGACAGGTTTTCTGGATGTCAGCTGCAGGTGACAAAAGGTCACCTAAATCTTGTTTTTACAGCATTAATCTTTGTGTGGTTCAGGTCCTTAATTCAGTGCATACTCTTAGAAGTGACGAAGGGACGCTCAGTGGCATTGCCATGACAGACCCTCAGGTTCCACAAAATATATTCTGCTCTAGGTGCAGAGACATTTTTAAGAATTTGTTTTTCTCTGGCTTCTCTTGAATTAATGTTAGTCAAACGTGCCCCAATCTCTTATTCTTCTATATGAAGACAAAAATTGCAGCTGCCTGCCGAGTCTGCTGAGAGATGGATGTAATAATTTTCAATTGGACTGTTAGCCCAAAGGGAACCCGATAGCAAGAGATTGACAGATGCAGCATGGATTATCTTGTGCTCTGAACTCAGCCCAATTTGTGGTTTGTTGCAGGTGCTAAAGAGATTGATATTGCTGCTACCCTGGAGCACTTGAGGGACCAGAGACCAGGCATGGTCCAGACAAAGGTACTGTCAATAAATCCGCTGGGATTTTAAATACATTAAAGGTCTTTCACAGTAGTTGTTTTCATGACAGAAGAGAGAGGCTATGACCTAATTTAACGCAGGTCGCTTGCTGATTACTCTGTTTGGCTCCCTACCAACTGAGGTTTATTTATGCTGAAGATTTATCTAGGTTACTTTCTTTGGTGTTTACTGTTCTTTCTTGTAACATCTCCAACATCTATCTTGATTACCATATATGAAGGGCAGTCAAGACAACAATCTATAGCCTGCTAAAGAAAATGTGCATTTGAAAGAGTGTTCTTGCTTTCATCCTGAGCTATAGATTATTTTCTTAGAGTGTTTCTGCTTAACTGTCCATTAAAGAGAATAAAACTGCTGCATTTGATATTTATTTCTGGACAAAAGAATCCAAAAGTTTTGAATTTAAGAAAATAAAGTCCTGCAGGAAATCAAGTAAGTTTTAATATCTTTGAATGGAAGAGTTTGCATCATGCCTACAACCTTTATGGATGTGACATGGTAACTGTATTTTTACACTTTGGTAAGATGAATGCCTTACTCTCAAATTCCTGTCAGCTGTAATAGTTTTGACATTTTTCCACAATGTAAAACTTAAACATAGTAACTGATGGTGCAATTCCAGTGCCTTAAATTAGAAATGAAATTTTCTGTTATTAACAATTCCAGTGATGTATAGAATGATATTTTGGTATATGTGGTACAAGTTAAGAGCTGCAAATATGACAATAAAGAAACTCTTCCATGGTATTGAGGCAAAATGAATCTGTTTATGGCCTTTTAAAATATCAAATGATAGCTGTAGTCCCAAACTTAGTAACAAGAGCAATGTGACAGCACCATGTCTTGGCCAGGCTGGAACTGATAGGAAATTCTGCAGTGTTTAGGGAGTTGAAATTGCTGAGAGGCAAAGGTGAAATAATTGTGTGTTGCAGCAATCATTGGTTCATAATTTTTCCTGAATCTCTTCCCAATCATGTTATTTCCCACTAATACTAGGGGAAAATACTGCTGAAGAACAGCTTGGGAAATGTTAATTATTATTTACCAATGAAGTGCATAAAAAATAAAGATGAGCCAGTCAAAACTAACTAAGCTTTATCTGCAGGAAGATATAAAATTGCACAAGTGTTTCTTCTGCTTTGGTTATTCAGACTGGGAAAAAAGGCAAATAGCACACAGTATCCAATATCATATATATTTACTCTGAGGTAAGATGCAAATCCTGGACTACTCTGCAAATGCATTCAAAATATGTAGCAGCTCTGTGGCAACATAGAGCTCAAATTCCAGTTTCCTTTCCAGGGCAGAGAAAGTATGGCTTGTTGCCTTCAACAGAAGAAAAAACATCTCTCCAGAACCAAAGAATGAGGTTATGTGAACAACTTCTCCTACTTAGCTCAGCAATAGTTACCTGAGTTCCACAAAAATCTCCCTCAAGGCATGTTTCTTCACTCCAAACATTTGTCTGGAAGAGCTCCAGAAAACAGATGTATCCTGTGTTTTCATCCAGGATGAAAAATTTTCTCAGGATATTGCTTATCTCTCCTCTTGCTCCTTCTTCCATCATTGTCATTTTCTCAAAACCACCCAAATCACTTATTCAAGCTAATGTCTTGCAAATTATAAATATCTGGTTACATGCTAGCAATGCACGATCCCCAGAGAATTTTTCTGATGGATTTAAACAAACCCCTGTGCTTTCCCAACTGAATACAAATGAGGAATATTAGACTCTTGGAGTAATTTAAAACGATGGATTAAAAGTCAGGTTAGAAATGCCAATTATAGAATATCCCTAGGCAAAATAAACACCAACTTCCTTCAGCAATGTTATTGTGTTTCCAGCAGGCAGCGCTCCACCTTTCCAACAGGCATGGGAAAGATTTGTTTGCAGCACTTTGTCTTCTGGAAGGGATCTTTAATTCAAAAGCACTGTATATAATAAATTGAAATGAAATTATCATAATGACATTCTGCATTTCTGGGAAGTGCAGTAGAGGGTTTGTGGGTTTGTTAGATTTTTTTTTTTTTTTTGCAGGGGAATCATAAAATAGAATTGATATGTC
This sequence comes from Sialia sialis, assembly GCA_009812075.1. Classification (NCBI taxonomy): domain Eukaryota; kingdom Metazoa; phylum Chordata; class Aves; order Passeriformes; family Turdidae; genus Sialia; species Sialia sialis. The sequence goes on along the minus strand of VRYO01002734.1, from coordinate 8,812,977 downwards.
ACATGTGAGAGGAAAAAGTGATGAAGGAGGAAGTGTATTCACTGTGATGGGAAAAAATATATTTCCTTTTTTTCCTCTCTTCTATATCTTCTCACAATTTATAACAGTGGATAGATTCCTTACTGTGTTATATATGCTACATGAACTCACTTTGTTTTCCTGGGAATTTTTATCTGTAGACTTAATGAAACATAGCCATAGGTATTTTTATTAAGTATATTCTTGTCACCTCTCCGTTATAGGTGAGCTGACATCACAGAATGTCTTTCCAGCTCTGTTTTCTAGGCAAAGCTAGATGTTAAAATTCATATCCAAGCAGTTTTGTATCTGCAGATAGAATATGTGAATGGCAGTGTAGCTGTACAAAACAACAAACTGAGCTCCTTTACAAATTACTGACATTAACTTGCTCTAACTGCAGTTGTCCTCATGGAAAATGTGGAAGCTGCGGGAAGGCTTTTCCTGGGATGGGGGTGCTGCACATCAATGGAATCTGCACTCCCTGCCTTGATGTTATGCACAAGGATGGAGGGGGAAGAGCTCAGCTGCACCATCCCTGACAGGCCATGTCCCCACACATCTCCTGTCCCCTTCACTGCAATCAGGTTTGAGCTCTGGCTGTGCAGATTAGGCCCTGTAAATTGTTTTGCCTCAGTCATTAAGGTCACAGCTCCTGTTGCTCAGTGCCTGGGCGAGGCAGACACTCTTCCTCAGGCTTTTTGAAGTGGTACAAGCAGCCAGCTTGGCTCTGTCCCAGCATGTCCCATACATGCCCTGTCTGACCCTGCTGCTCTCACACACTCACTGTGCTCCAGTTAAAATCCAGCTGATGCTCTTGGATGGCCCCCAGCATTCCCAGTGTTTCCTTTAATTGCAGAGACCTTAGACAGTGCAGGGAGCCTTAGGCAGTCATGCACACCATTTTCAGTGCCTACTCAGGATGAGTCCTACTCTTTAGGGTGAATTGATGTCTGATTAAAAGCTGCTGGCTGCAGTCCAGCAAGTGTACAAGGATGCCACTTTGACAGCAGCAAGCAGACAGCAAAATTCCTGAATGGCAGTGTCGCTGAGAAATTATTCTGAGTTTTGTTCTGCTTTTTCTGCTCTGGCACTTTGCCCATCATTGCTTCTCTGAAGCATCTCCACATGGGAGCTGACTGCAGTTGGGTAAGACAAGGCAGAGAAGACTGGCACTGGATTGCAGGAATTAAGAGTCAGCTGCCTTTCTGAACTATGAGTTGTACATCTGTAGTTTGTTCTTTCATCCTTCCTGTGCATTTCTGCAGTAAAATGAAATGCTGTGGAAAATTAATGTTATTGGTTCAGTGATCACTTTTAGGGGTGTCTGGGTTCTGTAACCATCCCACACAGCCCCTGGCAGCACCAGCTGAGGGGCTGGAGGTACCGATCACCAGTTTTTTAATGGGAGACAGAGACAGCATCCCAGCAGTGATTTTGGGCTGCTTTGCAGGGTGCTTCTCAAACTTGCATCCTCAGAGTCCATTCCTCAGCAGCTCTTGACCCCAGCTGGTTTAAAGCTCTGGAGTACTTCCAGAAAATCCAGGAATTTCTCAACAGTCCTTATTTGGTGTCTTTGATTAGCCTATATTTTGAGAAAACTGTCCACTGAAAAGTCTCAAACTCCAAATCACCTTGTCAGTTATTTCAGCAAGTAAATTACTCAGAAAAAAAAATTTCTGTTAACCTTGAGGATTTGTCCTTCTGTAGAACTACATAGTTCAGGAGTGTGTTAGGGTTGCACTTAGGAGAAGGAGCTGTTCATGGCTGTGTCCTTCACACCTCTGCCAACCCAGCACAGAGGCTTGTAAATCATTTTGGTGTTGAGGTTACAGTAAATTAATAACAGAGAAAACTCTTCCCAAGTATTTCTTATATAGGAGTGGTCTTAACAAAATTGAGCAATTTGTGAGAGTGGAAAGGACATTAAAAAGAGAGGCTTAAAAAGATCAATGACAGGTAAACCAAAAAGCAGATATTGTTCTATATAACAGGTGTCAAATAGGTAGAATAGATATCATAGATAAAATAAATAGTTTTATTTTAGATTCTTTCAACAAGAAACAGTCCTGAGAAAAGCCGAAGTGTCCGCTTTACAGCATCTCACTTACTTTATATTTCAATAATATACTGAGTTCCCATCTCTGTTTCAGAAGGAAATGGCTGCTGATCAGCTACTCCCAAACTCTTCTGACCACGCAATGGCAATATATCATCGTGTCCCTATAGCTTGGGTTCTGCTACTAACATTTTTCTCCATTAAAATTACTCCAGCTTCAAGATGCTGTCAAGTATGTTATATGACACCAATAATCCCAGAACATTTTGTTCCTTTTCATTGCAGTGTACAGTTCATCCTGAATATTCATATTTTTCACAATGACTTGAGGATGTTCAGCTGTGGAATATAGAGCTAGGCTTTCTGGGAAGTGTTTTGTTTTGTTTTGTTATTCAGGGTGTGCATTTGTTCTCTCTGCAGGAGCAGTTTGAGTTTGCTCTGACAGCGGTGGCAGAAGAAGTGAATGCAATACTCAAGGCCCTTCCCCAGTGAGCAGCTCAGTCTCCTGAAGGCTCCCGCAGAATCCATCCCTCATTTTCCTCATCCTCAGTCCCTATGAATGTTCTTGGAAACCGTGACCTGACCTTAACTGTGTATCTTCTGTTGTAACCACATAGTGATAGGGTCCTTACAAACTCCTTTAGCTAGTAAAAGTTCAACAGTTAAAATGTGTATTCTGTTTTTTGGGGGGGTTTTAAACAAATTTTTAAAACTACATCAAAGCCTCGGATTAAGTGACAGAACAATCCATGTAATTCCTCCCACATCCTTGAAGCCCTGATTGTCACTTTGAAAGCACACATTCATGTTCTTAATAGCAAATATTCAATATTGTGGGTAATTAGTGCAGTCAATATAGCCTCAGAAAACAGTGTTCTGTTATATTTTGTAACTTCTCAAAGGCTGAATAAGACTGAGGGCCTGAAGAGGATGGTGATTGTTCCCATACAGTGCCAAGCTGGAGCATGAAACAGTGCTGTGGGTGTGAGCAAACACAGGTCCAGGCTCTGGCAAGGAGAGCTTGCACCTTCTCATGCCAGGCTTTGGCAAGCAAATGTTTTCTTAACTGTTGTTTACTTTTCAGCTTTGTGCCAGGAGAGGAGGAAAATCTGAACTATGAGTAAAAGAGGCTTGCATGGTTGTTGCAGCTAGGGAGAAAACACGTTGGTCACATTAATGGGAAGCCAGGGGATAATGAGCACAACTCTGACCATGTACCTGGCACTGCCAGCACAGAAAAGGAGAGCATAGGCTCCCCTCAGATGATGGGAAAGGTCCTGTCAGCAGTCAGGTCATTGTGTGAAGCTGTTATGGAAAGAGATTGTGGGTTTTATGGGATTACTGAGGAAGAAAATGGGATTCTCCCCTTTATCTTTGCATTTCCCTCTGTAAAGCTCCGCTGTGCCATCCTTTTTTATACTAGGAAAGTATATTTCTGTAAAAGCCTGGCTGAAGAAGAAATCTCCCATCTGCATTTTATGACTCTCATCGAGTTTGTCTGATCCAGGCATTTGTTGCAGTTCTCTGAAGAGGCTCTGCTCACTCCTTGTTCTGCAGGACACCTATTTGAACTAAGCATGAAGGGGTAAAGCAGCACAAAGATTCAATTTCAGAGATTCGTGTGTTCTCAAAAGCCTAATGCCTACTGTTGCAAAGTAATGCTAAAATATGTCTGTAAATGGTTTGGATATGCAATCTTGCTTCTGTGATTTCACAGGTTTAGTTTGTGGCACTCTTCTAAAGGAATTTACATTATTGATAGAAAGTACTCTGATACGCTTGAATGAAGGGCCTGAGAGTAAAATTATTGAAGGTACCTAAGTGATCTAGGCTATTAATTCTATTTTTAAAAGTGAATTATTGGATGCTTTTTCATATGCTGTCCTACATCTCTGTGACTTAAGAATCTGGGGTGCTTTTTTTCCCAAAGTCTGATGAGTGTTGTGTGCTTGAAACCATATTAGGCTAATTGTTTAACTTCAACACTGGAAAATATATCATTGAATGTAATTTGGGAAGGGGAGCTTTTATAAACTTCTAATCAGTAAAATGTTACAAATAAGAGTATCACACAGTTTTGCTGGCCCAGAGGTCATGATGAGCCTCAATCAAAATCAACCATGTTGCAATTTTGTGTTGTAGGTGTGGATATTGGTGATTTCTTCTTTTTGGCAATTAAAAGAGTTACCAAAAAAAAAAAAAAAAAAAAAAAAAAAAAAAAAAAAAAAAAAAAGCAGACGGCTTGTTACTTTTTGCCATACATTTTTGTATGCTTTACTTGATATATGCTATTGCTTAATTTGTGCATCCCATTACTACAGCAGTGCAGAGCAGTTACTGCAGATGCCATCATCCTCTTAAGTACACATACTGTACATTAAGCCACATGTTTATTTTATGGCCTAAGCATTTTAGAGCTTTCCTAGCAATAACTAAAAAAACTAATGGAGTATAAATGAGAAAATTGCCTTTTTCATTTGATAATTTAGGTTTAACAGGATTCTTTTATTACTTTAGCTAACACAAAATTGCAGATCAGGGCAGATGAGATCAGTTTGAGCTGTATCAGCAAGTGTTTGAAGTAGATTTACTGTGAGCCACGTACTGCAGCTCTCTGAAAATACAGGTAGTTGTATGCAAACAAACTGTCCAAAGAATCAAAACTGGGGCATCCTAAGCCAAGCCCTGTGATTCCTGGGTGGAATGATTTCCCAGTGTGAGATGCTATGCCATCACCCACTGCCAATGGGCCAGTGGGGTTGTACCACAGATTTCTGCCCTGGGATCATTAGTGTTTGCCTCCTGACTGTCCCTGTGCACACCACAAACATGACTGACGAGCCTTTCAGGAATATTTTTTTAATTGTTCTTTTGCAAATATTTGCATTTCATAATAGCAATTTCAGGGTGATCCCTAGTAATTCACAAGCAGCTGAGTGTGGGACTTCATGCTTCAGAGTTTATTTAGCGTAGATTAGAGGGCATTAATCTTCCCCACAGCTAATGGGGCAGGAATGTATTGTTTTATTCATCCTTGTGGAGCAGTTTACACAACAGAAAGATGCAGTCTTACTCAGAGGGTTAGAGCATCTCCCACTGACCATCGACAATCCTATTATTTCAGCCATGTTTTGTACAGTTCTTCCACAAAGAGGTGCAAGGCTTATTCTGTTGACTGTAAACAACCACACAGAATATTTCATCTGTGCATAGCACACTGTTCACACCTCTCAATAAACGCCCTGCTTCTGGGGGCAGTAATCTGCTGCAGGGTCCATTAGTGAAACGCAGGTTTCAGTTGCACCAGGGCAGTCTAGAGGGGTCTGTCCATTTGCCAGGAAGATGCCAAAGCCATGGATGAAGCCACAGAGATGGATTTGCCATGCGGGGCAGGTATTTCTTTTCACTGCAGTTAACTTAATGCTTGTGATCTGGTGAAGGATGTTACTCAGGCCAGCCCCCAGTCCCTTGCACTGGACGTGGGATGCACCCCATGTTCACGGTCAGGTTGAGTTGAGCTTCTGCCTGAAGACAGGGATCACCTGAGAGCTCAGAGTCAAATGAGACCCACCATCCTTCTCTGGTCAATTTTCTGCTGATCTTTAGTAAACTCATTGTGATTGAAGCTGGGGCTGGTGCCTGACTCTAGGCCACAAACAGCATGTGTTTAATATTGGACACGCTCACATTCTTGACAAGACAAACGGAGTGTACAGGTTGTGTTTGTGTGGTTGAATCTTTCAATGATGTTTTAGGGGGCATCGTGCAGGAGGGCAATTTAACCCCACTGCTCCCACTGGTCAGAGGCAGAAATCCCTGTTTTCCCACAGGCAGCACACACAGCTGCTGTCCCTGAGCAGGGCAGGGACCTGACCAGACCCTGCTGATGCAGTGAGTGTGTCCAGATAGGAGGGACAGAAAGGTGGTTGTCACCAGAGTTGATATTTCACAGGTGTAAAAGCACAGTTGCTCTCTCCAGCCTTTGCCCTTTCCATGATATGGGCTGGGACTTAGAGGAATGGAGAGGCAGGACAGCACCATTCCCCAGATCCCAGATCCTTGAGGTTCAGCCTGAGAAAAACAGTGTGGGGTTTTCTGTTGGCTCCAGGTGTTCAGGTGTGAGCTGTAACCATTGCTGTTGGCCACTGCCAGCGTGGGACCTGCTGCAGACCAGGTCACTCCCATCCCAGTGGAAGTCCTTGGCCAAGAATGAATTTCAGCAGAAAAATCACAAATCCAAATCTCAATCCAGTAGCAAAACAAGCCAGATTATTTTTATAAAAGCTACTAAATGTTTAACACATTTCAAAATATTTTTAGAATCTACACCCATGACTAAACCTTGTCCCTTGTCTCCAGCATGCATGCAGAACCAATCCCCATCCATCCCCAGGGGAATGACAGCTATAGTACCTGTAAGGAGTTCATGCTTATTAGTCAAGTGGAACATTAATAAAACCTGGCCCACTTCATAATTTCCAGAATAGTGATTAATTAAAAAACTGTTTATTGGAACAGAAAACAAGTATTTGATTAGCTTTGTTACAGAACAATAGCTCTCCTCATTTTTATTCTGCATATTTTATTCTTTCTTTAGAAAATTCTCTTAAGAAGCATTTGAGATAATTCGCTTTTTAATACTGTACAGTTTCTATGGTTTTGCTTTTTAAATGAGAGTACACTTTGTAGATTTGATTGTTATATTTTTCTGTTAATATTACATTGGGCATTACAAAAGCATTCCCCACCACAGTGAAAAGAAAGTGATCTGTTGGTTTATTGTAAAAGAAAAAAAAAAAATTAAAACAAAATTGCAGAGCTGTGGCATACTCAATCCAATTAGAGCATGACTCTTTACTACTCTTCATTTACCACATGAGAAAAAAAAGTTACACCAGCAAGATTTCATTTGAAGCTGTTCATGCATGCTGTTTGTACTGTATTTGATGGCATAATATTGTTTTGTTTACAACCTTTTCTTTCTTGTCATTCTATTATATTCTTTATATGTATATAGTTAAAAAAAAAAAAAAAAAGATTATACAAAGTATTTTGTTCTACCTCTGTAAAAATCATATTTGTGAATAAAGTCACGTTGTCTGTGGAGTATGGTATTGTGAATACAGCATTAACAGCTGGTGCTGTGCTTTTATTTGGGTGGGAGTGGGGCCGGTGTCTCTTGCCGGAGGGGTGAGGTCTGACTGTCCAAGGTGGGAACAGGAAGCTCACAGGGAGGGACACAAAAGCCCTGCTGATGGCTTTGATATGCACGTTTCATCTGCTCTGAAAAGAGATTTCAGCCAGCTCTGGCTCGGGCTGTGGCTGTAGTATTGCATCTCACAGGGTTTTGATTGAGACAGATTCCTGTGTTCAAGCCAAAAGCAAAGCAGGCAAAAGAATAATGAAGTTACAGGGACCTTCCTTGTACTGCCAGGAAGTGGAAAAAAAATCACCTAGAACCTGTATCACAGAGTGTCCAAGTTAAACAAACATTAAATGGCATCTGCTTGCAGGAAAATGAAAGGCAGGAAAATGTTTTTGGGAAGGAAAGGCTGGTGGATCAGACTGTCACCAAATGGCCAAGGATTTACAGTTTTAAAATAGTAGAAGTTCATAGGAATATTGAACAGGTAATAGAAACTTTTCACTGTTATATTAAATAAGGTTAAGAGGAATAAAGTATAATGTTACCACACAAACACAGCATTCAATAAAAGGTCTTTTTCCTGGGGTTTAGGAAGTCATTTTCCCAAAAGCAGTGTCCATTATATGAAGGTTTGGAACTTCTCATGGAATACCTACTGTTAACTGCCAGAGCAGTCTTTGGGTTTAGACAGCCCTGGCATGGCAGCTTTCATGGTCCTGTGTTATTGTTAAAATTTCACTTGTTTTTTGAAGGAGACTTAAAATATGTTTGCCACTTACCTGGAAATGACTACAAAAATGTAAACAGAAATGTAAAGTGGTCCTAGTCCATCTGACTTCCTTCTCATCAGAAGAATCACATTTTATGTTCTTTAACCTTGTTTATGTAGTTGCATGTTTTAATATCTGCCTTTCTCAGTGTAAGAAGGTGACTTTCATCTTGGAAGCAAAATATATGCACCATTACAGCTATTTTCCTGTTGGTGTAATTTAGGAGGTCTTTCATCTCCAAGACAGCTTTCTGAAAATTCTGGTAACATCAGATGGAGGACAAAAAGAGAAATGTGTTTAACTGTATAACTGCTGGAGCACTGTGAGTCTTCCAGGTGAGCCCAAAGCCATCAGCGGTGCGTTGTTCATTCATGCAGGCAGTGCTGCTCTGGCCTCACGCTGCACAGGTGCACACAGCTGTAAAACAAGGGCTGTTGGGACTGCTGTTCCTGTTTTGGATGCTGAGCAAAGAACTGCACACACACAGGGAGGGGTAGCACGTATTCAGGGTTTAGTCTTGGCTTACACAGAGGAGCTTTCAAGGACTGTGTGCTTGAAACAACTGAGTCCTTGGGAAAATTCTTAATTAATTTCTCCCCTTGAGAGTGCACCAGTTAACCCCCCACATGCAGGTAAATAATCAGCAATACAGATAAAGGACTCAATGTGGCTGGCCAATCTGAGAATTCAGCTTTAGTAAGGTTTGGGCTATTTGGCTGATGTGCTGCCCTGCCTCAGATTTTTCCAGCAGTAGCTTTGGTCACACTTCTCAAATGTACAGAAATGTGTTGCTCCCATCATTTCCAGCATTAAGATGAATTCCAGGTGGGATTCATCTTAACCAGTCTCTGAGCAGTTTTCATGGACTTCTACAGACCACCAACTCATCATAAGCTTCTTTTGTGATCAATAAAGGAAAACAGAGCATTTTTAGAGTGGGAATTATCTGGTTTGGCTTCCACTTCACCATGAGGTGATTCATCCTATTCAACTCATACCCTGAAACAGGGAACATCAAAATTTTACTACATGCTAAATACAAAAGCATTTTCTTTCTATACTGTAAGCCTATTCCCTCCAAACTGCATTGGATCACTTGTGAGAAAAAGGAAAGTGATTTCTGATTTTATAGACCTTGCATTTATAGACATCCTTATCCTATTCCTCCTTAGTTTCTCCTGTTCTATACAGATGACTCATATCCCCTCTTACAGAAGCTTTCCTGTGCCTTTGATCCTTTTGCTGCCCTTTAATTTGTCCAATTCTGTTTGTACTACACTCCAAGGTACACAGGGCCCAGGCTGTGGTCCAGTATCACAGTGATGTTTTCAGATATTTTAAATATTTTTCTCTTATTTGGAATGTCTAACATTTTGTTGCCCTTTTCCACTGCTGACCATTGAGGTTCTGCTCAAAGACACTCATTCACAGCAATACCAAATGCTGTTCTTCAGGTTCATCTTTATATCTTTATTGTTAAGATTTATTTTACTATATTAATTACTTTATCACCAGTGACTTCATCTCCCATCCTCACAGTCCTACAGTATCCCAAGGTGTTTCTTCACAGCTGCCTTTGTTTTTATAATGGTAAGTAATAATGTGTCATTGACACTCTGCCACCTCAGTATCACGTCTTCCTTTTTCCTATTGTTTAAAGTGGGGAATCGCCATCACTACAAAAATTGTCCCTTTCTTCACAACATGTTTCTTAACTTTTAATCCTTCATTAACCGACAAAAAACTTCCACTTAATGCAATGGTAACTCAGTTTCTGTAAGAACCTTTCATGAGACAGCTTTCACCAAATGCTTTTAGGAAAGCCGAATACAAGATAATCATGCACATCATCAAACTCACCAATTCCTTCAAAGTCTCTTAGGAGGCTTTTGCCCCACAGCTCCCTCCTGCAAAAGCCTTGTTGCTTCTCCCTCCTCTTTACACCATCAGTTATGCAGGATCTAGACAGTGGGGTGTGGATGCTGTCTATAGAGTAGGACACAATAAAATAGCTTTTCTATCCTTTTGGAGTCAGTGGAGAGCTGCTGGAATGGCTAAAAATGGAGCTGTGGAGCTCAGCTAGTGCAACCCCCACTCAACACAGCACCTGCAGCACACAGCTCAGGGTCATTCCCAGACATGTTTTGAGTGTCTCCAGAGATGCAGACTCCTCTGGGTCCTCTTTGTGAAAAACATCTCTTGAAGATCTCACTGAAATTTCCCTTGATCGTGATTGATGGCAAACCAGCTCCCCAAAAGGAGACAAATCTCTTTCTAGGTTCCACCACCAAGGTTGTCATTGTAGAGCACGCTCAGGCGAGTAGCACACATGGCAGGATTTTAAATAAATTCCTAATCCATGAGCTAAATTCCACACTCTAGGCAGGATTCAGTGCTTGCTGGTGAATGGTGGATGTCACTGCAGATGCTGTGGGTCCCCTGCCCAGCCTGCAGCACTCCTGCCAGTAGGCTGAGTCCGAGGTCTTGTGCTTTGTTTGCCACCCCTGTGCTGTGGTTTAAATCTACTGAAGTGCCTCAGATGATGTTGGATGCCTACATTCAGGGATCTGAATCCCATATCATGTGTAATTGGGTTATCCTCTACCAAAACTGAAGGTATGGGAGGGAATTTGACAGAACTGCAGCTTCCCAGATAACCTCCACTCCAAGAGGCAGCAGCTTCTGAAAACCCTCGTTTTGCTGTCAGAGCTGGATGCAAGGCAGGGCTGTGACTCCAGCAGATTACCTGGGTGTGTGCCAAGCCCAGGCACGAGGTGCTGCCATGACCACAGCAGGGCACAGCTGGAGAGAGCCCTTGTGCTGGGCAGCACTAAAAGGCTTTGTGTACCTCACAGCCAGGGAGGGATCAGAGGCACTGTTGCTTTCCAGCACAAGAGGGAAAAAAAGGGAAAACTGGCCAAAAGCATGAGTTCACATAAAATAAAACCTAGTGTACAGCAGTGTTCCAGTAGCACTTGTTTCTAAATGTGGCATCCATTTCCTTCACACAGGAAGTCTGCTCCATTTTCCAGCAGGTTTCATTTGTATTGTCCAAGTCAGAAATGTTTGTTCCTGAAGGTGGTTATTGCAATAGACAGCATCAGCAAGAGCAGTTCTTGAGGTGTTCCTGATGCTACACCTGAGCTGGTGGGCAGAGGCCAAAGTGGACCCGCTGCTTTGTGATCCTGATAAAAGCATTGCCAAGGCTGGAAGGAAGCCAGAGCTCTGGTCAGTGGATGAAGGGGAAAAACAAACTTCCACTTTTTCCAGAAAAACCTTTCGATTCTTTAGACATTTCTTTCCATAAGCAGGAATACACATTGCTTTTTGAAAAGGGACATTGATTTAACATCTGGTGTGTCTAGCTGTGCATGCTTGAAGGAGCTGGGGCAGTGACCTGACTCAGTGAGATGTTCCTTGCAGAACAGAATGTCTTTAGCATTAATTTTCTCATCTGTTCTACTCTTCATTCTAAGAATACACAGTATTTCCATTATATTTTATTTAAATATGGTAATATAGAAGCTGGAGTAACAAGCTGGGATCTGTTAGGGTTAATCTGAAATTAATTCCCTTCCTGCCCATGCCATATATTTTCATTGCAAAGACCCTTAAGACAGGCAACCAAGCCAAACTGCTTTCCTAAGCAGTTAGGTAGGATTTGGCTTTCCTTACAGTTATAGCACTAAATGCTGAGCTTTTTGAAGAAACACTTCAACTGTGTTTGCTGTGTTAAATTACCTTCTTTATTTTTTTCTCTGCAGTTTAGAGAATAAAGACACTATAACAAAATGATGAGTTAATGAGGTGACTTGGGAAATAAAATATTTCTTGATGCACTACTGGCTCATAGACTTCCAGGTATTTTGTTCAGGAACATTTTGTTATGGCTCTGTTTGCTGAACCAGACCCTTGTTGGATTCTCAGTTGCTCCAAATTCCTGCCCTGCTCAACTTCCACCTCCTTCATCCTCCATGGCCAAGAGGCCAAATGGAGATGGATGTACTTTGTAGGCTGGTCTCCCCTCTGACATGAGGATGTGAGGCACAAGAATAGAATCTTGCAGGAAAGATGTGGGTGCTTGCTGTGCAGCTAAGAGCTTACAGCAGAGGTTCCCATATCATCACATTCACCAAGGAATGGAATGGATGGACATCCTTGTACTGATCTGCCTGAGCTGTCATCTCATTGCTGAGCAAGTTCCAGTCTCTAATAATCTTGTTCTTCTCAGAAAACAAACAAACAAACAAAAAAAAAAACACAAAAAAAAAAAAAAAAACCCAACAAACAAACAAAAAAACCCAAACACTTTTTTTGTTAGTGTTGTAGGTATTTATCCTGGAAGACCTTCACAGATCTTTTTCTGCATCTAACTTGCTTTTCTGCAAGTTGCCAACTCAACACCTAACATGCACAGAACCACATAAATGTCAACAAAAGTTCTTTTTTTAGCAGAATGGTGGTTTGAAAAAGCTTTTTCAATTCTCTTTGGTGAATTCCACTCCTGTAAAAGCAGGACTTACGTAAATGGAAGACACAGCAGCCCTACCATACATAACCAGTGCTATTCCCCCCCACTAAAGCAGACTCATGTAGCTATATATACAAGTCTAGCTGCATTTGACCACTGTGAGTCACTGAGACCATCCCATTTCAAATGTTTCTTCAGAAACTGATGCTGCATGATTACACTATTTCTAATGTATGTCAATTAATTAACAATTTAATGCTGCCTGAAAATGCCATTATAGCTTTTAGTTTTGGCTTCTGTGAAAGCTCATTTAATATTATTAAGTATTTTAAGTCAGGGAAAAGTAATTTAATTACTTGTCTGAGAGTCTCTTTAATGCACAGTAAGATACAGAGAGTTGGGCAAGAGGGAAAGGAAGAATAAGGATAAACTTGATAAACTTCTCCTGTCCATATCCAGGGTCAGGGAATGCACTGGCAGGTGCATTTCCAGGAGACAAGAGGTGAGAGCACAGCAGTGTACCACTAACAGATATTTTTCTAAACCCTGCAATAAGTATTTACTTAGACACACACTTTCCTCTCCCCATACCATCTGCTTCCCTACCCTTCAATAAGTAATGTAGGTGTAAAAGGTGGGATTTGCTTTCTCTAATCCAAACAGCTAAAAATTAAGTGGTAGTCCCAGATAATCCTTTCAAGCTTTCTTCCAAATCAGCAGAGAGAAAGAAACAGTGGTAAACTACTTAGCCCAGAATTATCTGTGGGCTAAGAGCAGAAGAACACTATCCCCAGTGGAAAATACAGGCTGGGCATTAGGCTGGCACGGCGTTACTGGAATAGCCTCCCTTGCAGAAGGAAAGCATCGTGAGATTGGAAGGAACTCCCACCTGGCCATGGGCTTTAGGTCTCCCCTGGAAGTTGCCATTCCCCAGGGTGTTCAGGGCTGTGGTCAGTGACACAGCATCTCCAATGGGAATGTTGCACTCCAGCAGGAGCTGCTAGACCCAGCTCCCACAGATCCTCACTGGTGTGCCAGGAGCACTGCAGCACAAAGCTGAGTGAGGATTGCCCTGCATAGGCCAGATTTGTGTGAGGATTATGAATAACTGGCACTTTGAAGTCAGAGAAAGAAAAGACATTTGTTTTTCTTTTTTAGCTAGAGACTATAAAACCAATACCAGATGGTGTTCCAGCACTTAGGTCTGCCCCTTGTACTGTGACACAGGTTTGCTCTTCAGCCATCTTCACTATCAAATTCACCAGTTTCCCACAGTGAGGGTGAAGGTGGTAGGCAGCAGTTCTGCAATCCTGAACCAGAGTGGAGAAGCTGCCCTGCATGGTGTGAAGTGGCTCAGGAATAGATGGGGATGGAAGGCAAACTGCCTTCAGCAAAGTTTGAAGACATCTGGGGGATTTTGTTGCCATATGGGTTAGCACCTTGTCCATGCCAGAGATGCGGAATCACTTCCTGGCCTACAGTCCAGCCTTCTTTTCACCATGTTTTGGCCAGAATTTCACTCTTATTCAACCTTTTGGTCAAGGATAGGGGAGCATATTCCACTTTGTGTCCAAGTTGGGTCACGGAAGGAGATTTCGCACAGTAACAGAATAAGCAGCGCCTGGTCTGAGAAAGGACCAAGCTGTGAGGTTTTCCATTGCACACTGTGATCTCTCCTGACCCCAAAAGCTCTGAGATCAGACAGCAGCCCTTGAGCAGAACAGGGCTGGAGCTAAACCATGGTCTGGTCTCTTACAGCACCAAACACAGGAGGAAGGAGAGTCCAGCACCAAGGAAGGTGAGCAGGGATTTCTTTCCCTGCCTCACCTAAGCATGAGATATGCTGATAATGGCATCATTTTGTGAATGACAAGATCTTCTTCCCCTAGAGATGGGCATAAATTCATTAGCCAAGCGAGGTGCTCAGAGGTGAATCATGACAGGCTTGGTAATCTGATAAAAAGAAATACTTACTTATTAAAATACAAATGAGAAGCTTTATTATTGTTATTTTTAAATCCTGTCTGCCCCACTGAAAGGTCAGCAGGTAACAGATAATTTTTGTTGGCTCTGGGAAAAACTGAGCTGTGGACAGAGGGGACAGGACAGGTTTGCACTTTTCACCTGCTGGTCTGGAGACTTTATTGCTCATATTCCTTAAATTCCTTTGTGTCTGATAGGCTACAATAATCCAGCCTACTTTCCTTTCATACTTGACTTAACACCAGAAGTTCGGCTGTCTCTGAACATCTTCTGGCACTTGAAGGGCAACCAAATGAGTTTGTAGTGCCTTTCTAACTTTATCTCTGATTTTTTTTCCCTAAGCTTTGTTCATTTTTGAAAATGCATTCTGTTGCAACTAACAAGACTGTGCCTATGACTTTTGAGTATAATTTTGTGTTCATTTCTCTGCTAACACAGTGTTTTCTCTCTGTGGACCATACCTTAAAACAGATGTTTATCTGTGCAACTATCTCTGTAGCTGTTTTAGACAGATATATATCTCTCACAGATCTAGACATAAATAAACAAGAGCAGAAAAATAAAAAAGAATAAATAAGAGCACAGCTATGTGGACAGCCAACATATGGATAAATGTCCCTGCAGACATTTGTGCAGGATAAAATAGCGTCACAGCACTCCTACCAGGCACATGTTCACTTACTCATGGTTGGACATCTCTAATGTTTGGTGTAGGAGACATCCAGCTCTTCACTATCACACTGGCTCTCCTGGGATCTGGGAGTTGTTCTGGATCTGCTGGCATCCTCACACCTGGTTGGCAGCAGTTCCTCTCCCACCAGTCCCCTCCAGTGATTCCACCAACACAAGGTGGTTCTAACTGGTCGGAAACTGAAAATCTGATAGAAGGGTAAAAGCTGGAAATGTCATGGGTTGAGATAAAGACATTTTAAGTGGTAAAGCAAAAGCCACACCATGTGCAAAGCAAATCAAAGGATTCATTTACCACTTCCCATGGGCAGGCAGGTGTTCAGCCATTCCCAGGAAAGCAGGGTTCCATCACACACAGCAGTGACTTGGGAAGAAAACACCATCACTCCAAATGTTCTCCACTCCCTCCTTCTTCCCCCTCCCCACACCGAGCATGATGCCATATGGTGTGGGATATCCCTTGGCCCAGCTGGGGTCAGCTGTCCTGGCTGTGTTTCCTTCCAATACCTTGTGCACCTCCAGCCACCTTTGCTGGCAGGGTGGTGTGAGAAGCTGAAAAGGACTTGGCTCTGTGTTTGGCCTTGCTCAGCAATGACAGAAACATCTCTACATTATCAAAGCTGTTTTCAGCACAAATCCAAAACACAGCATCGTACTAGAAACTGTGAAGAAAATTAACTCTATCCCAGACAAAACCAGCACAGTGACACACCTTGCACCATCCTCCCTTTAATTCATTGCCTGACAGATGCATTTACTGGGCGTTTATATTTATTTCCTTCTTTTTCTAAACGTTTAAAAGAAGGTTTGGGTCTCAGTACAGTACTCACTGCCTCTGGAGCAGGCAGCATGAAGAGCTGTGTTACTCCACATCCAATCCTGACACTGCCTAGTCCCACAGCAGGGGTGTGAAGGGTTCTATCCCTACACAGGCATTCCACATACAAGGGCAGGTTTGGGACTCTGGACTCTCCTGTCCACCAGCTTCTGCCTGGGCCGACATCCCACATGCTTCAGCCACTAGGGCAGCCCTTTCCATTTTGCTGGGACATGCTACTTCCTTTGCAGCCAACCCTTGGAAAACCACCCCTGCTGGCTCCATGGAGCAAAGTCCTGCACTGGGAAGGGAGCACTTTTAATGAGGCTGACAGGACACTGCCCTGACACTCTCCTTTACTGGCTGTTCTGTAGGAGGTGCTCTCACCAGCTTCTTCACGGGTCTGAATTAGCAGCCTGAAGTTATTTGGTCATCAGCAGTTAAATGCTGGACCCTGTGACAAAGCAAACTGCTCCCATGGTGGCAGAGAGAGCTGAGATCTCACCTGCAGTATTTAACCCAAACAGACATCAAGTTTTTTGGGAACACTGCTCCTCTCTCAGAGGGAGGTGAGCCTGGGCATGTCCCTGCCAAACTCCTGACCAGGTCACGTTGGCTTGGCTCTGCTCAGCCCATCCCCAGGGAGCACAGGAGGGAGGCAAGCTACACTGCTGGTTATTAGAGAGGGAGAATGAATAATTTTCACAGCTTCAGTTAGGAGCTTTCAGACAAATTGCTGAGACATAGCAAGTGTACGTGATGGAAGACTAAAAGGTGAAACTCTGAAAACATGAAATTATTCTTACTCTTAGCTCCCCTGGGCCTTATCCAGAAAATGCTTGACTTGGCTTTTCCATACAGCACTATTCAGGAATGATGTTCACAGCGTGTTGTATAGAGCTGGGTCTTTATTTTATCCATCTGCATTTCTCCTCTAATTTATTGACTTCTCCAGTTCTGATGATTAGGTCAGGCAGTGTCACATGCTTTGAGTACCGAGGCCAATTAACACTCTTTCTGGGTGACCAGGATTGCTGATCGATTAAGCTGCTCCGTCCCACTGAGATTCCTTGCTGCTGCAAAGGCAGGCACACGGTCACATAAAATACATTGAAATAGAATTAATGAAAAGGCAGGCCTGAATGACAGCTGAGATGTTTTTTTTTAATTTCTGGAAGGAACCCAAGGAGGGGTTTATTGGACTCCTCTTCCTAGCAGTTGCAAAGCAATAACAACTGTTATTAAAAGAAAGCTTTCTGGGGAGGGGGAAAGCAGTTCAGAAAAATGGGTAGAACCAGCTAAAGTAATCTCTGAATAAAATAACCCTGTTCTTTCCAGAAAATGGTGAAAGTGGGAAATCATAGCAATAATAAAATTGAGGCTTCCTCTAAAAGATATACACATTTAGCATACTCCCATCTATCCAGGAAAGATGTATTTTTAAACAGTATTCAAAAGCTATATAGCTTATGTTCCTCAATTTTTTACACACCCAAATGAAAATGAACTGGGTAATGTAACTGGGTACAGCAATGATCACGACCTTGAAGTGCTGTGCAAACAATATTTATTTTTTTTTAAATATTCCAGCTTGCATGATGTTAAGAGGGGCAAGAGTCTGCTGGATATGAGGTAATGAGGGTGAGGAAGAAATGGAGAGGGGGTTTTGCTGCTGGAGGTGGCTCTCTGCCCACATGGTACTGTTTCTTTCTGACCAGCCTGATCTACCACCAGAGACACCCCTTGGACATTGATTCCATTTTTCTTGCTCCCAGACAGAATAGCTAAAAAAGCAATCCACATCATTGCATAAAAAGCAAACTCTCATCATTTTTTCTGACTGAATACATCAGAAGAGCACTGGGCATTTGGAGAAGTAACACTTCAATGCAAGTGAAACTTGAATGAATAGCAGCACTAACTACCAGCCTGCATCAGAATCATTGACTTGTCAAAGAGACTGGGTTGGAAAGAGCCTTTAAAAGCCCATCCCCACTGCAATAAGAAGGAATAACTTCAACTAGATCAGGTTCCTCTGAAAGCCTGTACAACCTGACCTTTAATGTTTCCTGGCATGGGGCATCTACCACATCTCTGAGCAACCTGTGTCAAGTCTTTTTTTACCCTCTCCATAAAAAAATTCTTGCTTCTAAATCTACCCTTGTTTTTTTCAATCATTATCTATTGTCCTGTCACTGCAGATCCTGATAAACCTTTGTCCTCACCTTTCTTGTTCACCCCTTTAGGTGCTGAAAGGAGCTCTAAAGTCTTCCTGAAGCTTTCTCTTCTCCAGGCTGAACAACCCCAGCTCTCTCAGCCTGTCTTTGTAGAGGAGGTGCTCCAATCCTCTGATCGTTTTTGTGGCCTCCTCTGGACTCACTCCAACAGCTCCATGTCTTTCCAAGGCTGGGGACCCCTGAACTGAACACATCACTCCAGGTGGGATCTCACGAGAGCAGAGTAGAGGGGCAGAATCACATTCTGTTCCCTGCTGACCACACTTCTTTTGATGCAGCTCTAGACACAGCTGCCCAGCTGGGCTGCCAGTGCACATTGCTGTCTCATGTCCAACTTTTATTCCACCATCATCCCCAAATCCTTCTGGGCAAAGCTGATCTCAATCCCTTCATCCCCCAAGCCAGATTGATGCCCTGACCCAGGTGCAGGACTTTACACTCACCCTGGTTCAACATTGCAATGGGCAGTGCTCCCCATGGGCCACTTCTTGAGCTTGTCCAGGTCCCTCTGGATGGGTCTCATCCCTCAGGTGCATCAAGCACACCACTCAGCTTGGTGCCACCTGTAAATGTGCTGGGCATGCATTCAGTCTCACTGTCTGTGTCATTGGTGAAGACATCAGATAGCACTGGCCCCAGTACAGACCCCTGAGGGCACCACTTGTCACTGATCTCCATTTGGACATTGAGCCGTTGACCACTGCCCTGTGGGTGCAACCATCCAACCAGTTCCTCATCCAGCCAGGAGTCCACCCATTAAGTGCATATCTCTCCATTTGAGAGAGAAGCATGTTTTGGGGAATCGTGCCAAAAGCTTAATGGAAATCCAAATGAATGACACCTGTAGCCCTTCCTCTGGCCACTGAT
Source organism: Sialia sialis (assembly GCA_009812075.1). Taxonomy (NCBI): domain Eukaryota; kingdom Metazoa; phylum Chordata; class Aves; order Passeriformes; family Turdidae; genus Sialia; species Sialia sialis. Next base: position 8,793,919 of record VRYO01002734.1, on the reverse strand, counting down.
GGAGTCAACCCTTCATTGAAGGCCACTAGACTGGTCAGGCAGGACTTGCCCATGGCAAAGCCATCGTGGTTATCTCAAATCACCTCCCTGTCCCCCCATGTGCCTTAGCACATCTGCCAGGAGGTTCTGTCCCATGATCTTCCCAGGCACAGATTGGGAATTCCCAGAGTCCTTCTTTTTACCCTTTTTTAAAATGGGTGCAACATTTCCCTTTTTCCAATCACCTGAGACTTTACCTGACTGCCATGACTTTTCAAATATCACAGAGAGTGCCTTGAAAACTATATCACCCAAATCTCTCAGGATTCGGGACACATCTCATCAGATTCCATAGACTTCTGTACATTCAGATTCCATGGAAGGACACAAACCTGATCTCCTGATAGAGTGTGAAGGAGTTTGCTCCCTCAGTCCCTGTTTTATGATCCACTTGGAAGGTTGGGGAAGAAAGGTTGCCAGTGAAGACTGAGGCAAAAACAAAGAAAAAGTTCCTGTATGCTATGAGTTGTCCATATAGAGCAGGGCCAGAGCCATTGTAGAGAGGGGAATGGAATAGCTGGATGACAACAGCTTTTATCAGCTTTTTCAAGTAGGTGGAGCCTCAGGCCTCTCAGAGAAGTATAGCATAGGCATTCTACCACATTTGACATTAAATGATACTCAACTTTCCATTTCTTTCTTTAGTAAACTGCCAAGAGATGCTTCTCTGACACTAATGCAAGCTGAGCTGGCCCTGCAGTTTGCAGCCTCTGAAACAAACCAGTTAGTGAGAGTGCAGGTTGGGAAAGGCAGAGCAAAGCTGGAGTGAAAGGCAGGCACAGGGTCCAACCTCCAGAGCATGAAGGTGGCAGAACAAAACACAAAGGCATTTGGATTTTCTTCCCCAGAGGCAGCCATGGTGTCCCAGCTCAGGTTAGCACTCCCTGGACCAGGCACAAACCCACCACAAGCTCTGCTCCAAAGACTAAAGCCTAACTGCACAAGAGACATGAAAGTTAACCATGGAAGGAGGCAAATTATTGCTGTTGTTGAAGGTAGAATAGAAAATCTGAAGAGGTTCCTGGGCTGATAGAATAGCTTTGTGTGGCAGGACATCTTTCTGCGGGACAAGGTCCTGTTTCTAGTCTTGACCCCTCATCCTGGAATTTTAATGCATGGCAAATCCTGTCTCAACCTGGCTGAAGATCTGACAGACTCTACATATGTGGAGTATCCTGTTAGCATCACTAAAGATTTGGATACAACAGACCCACACAGGACATTGTGAAAATGGGATTGCACTCTCTCCAAGCCTTCTCTTGGGTATGTGCATGATTTCCTCTGGGATCTGTACCTTCTGGCTCCTTGGGCTGGATGGTCTCTAATGCCAGTCAATTCATCTGCTTTCTGCAAAAAGAGAGTAATTTTGGAAAGCTGAAACATGGTCTTAATTAACATGCTATTGTGGTTAATCTGTTTTACCAATCCCTTAATGCAGAGAATCAATACTTACAGACATCAAAGTTGATGAGTTTCCTCACAGGAAAAGAAAAATCTATAAAACATAGATGGTTACGCTTCTCAAAACTGCAAATTAAAAACAATGAGTTTCACTAAACCTTACACCAAGGTGAAAGTTGCTGATATTTTAAATAAGCCTACAGCTGGCTTCTGGGCCAAAATTATTGCACAGCCCTTTGAGCAGCAGGAAGATTTGGACAACTGCCTTCATAACCTGCCTAGCTTGAATGGCACTTCAGTACATGGTGGATTTGCAAAAGTAATATTTTTCTTTCTACAAGCCAACAAAATGGCTGTGATATTGACCTAAATACAACAAATCTTCCAGACTTGTTGAGAAAATGTACCAGGCACAGTATTAAATGGTCTTACAGGACTACTGTGATTGATGAAGGCCAAATGTGAATAATAAGATAGTTACTGCCAAAAATTTCTGTGCCATGGAGTAAATATTGTTTAGTTTCAAAGTATGCAAGAAAGTTGTATCTTTGCAATGATTTTGCATCTTCTTTAATATTCTACCAACTGAAAAAACCCCAGAGACCTGGCTAAATTCTACCTGCCCTGGAGGAGTGGAAACCACTGGGAGTAAGAGCTTTGTCCATCTTTGCAGCTGGTTGTTATGGTCTAGCTAAGATCTCTCCAATTCATCATCTGTATAGGGTTTGCTCCTTTGCCTCTGGCAGATACGGCCACATTATTTATGAAATGCTTTTAAATGTTTTCTCATAGCAGATTTTATGTAGAAAAAACTTCTCCCAGCCAAATATGCAGGAATTGAGGTTTACTATGCGTGTCTAATCACATATAATTTACACTTAAAATTTATTTAAAATTTTTTACTCTTTAGCTCTTCTACAAAAGGCTAACACAATATCCATACTCCTCAGACAATGTGAATATTGGAGCATTTACTGTAGGGAGGAGCTGTATTTCTGGATCTGGGGAGGCAAACAACCATTGAAAAATATCTTGCAGTTTCAGTGCCAAAGCTTTGCTGCATTCCTCGTTGCTCCCTAGCTAAAAGGCATTTCCATTAGGTACTTACAGCTCTAGGAAAGAAGACCTAATCTGGTAGGTTTGTTTATGGGTGTTCAATGAGACACAAGGGGTTTTATGATACCTTTCCTTGGACATTTGGCAGTGGCATGAATCCCTTTTGGTGTGAAATCACAAGATCAGAGCACATTTACCATAAATATCTGGGCTGTAGCAAGCAGATGTTTTTCTTACATTAGATACTTCTCACATAGAAATACTGATATTTTCAAGTCTTTCAAGGTTTTATATTTTCCTTGGAGAATAAGTTTTACAGAGCTGCCTGAAAGTTAACCAAGAGCTGAGTACAGAGCACTGGGTAAGTGTAGTAGTCAATCCCTGCTCAGAAGAGCTTTTGCAATCTCAAATACCTTGTTTAATCTTTTTTCTTTTTTTTTTTCAGCTGTTGCTGTTTGAACATAGCTTTCAGTGAGGAAGCTGAGCAAACAGGTAAAGGAGCAGCAGTTTTGGGGGTCTCAGAACCTCTGGGCAAATAGCAGAGTTCGAGGTTGGAATTCTTGCTGCTACCCCTGGGCCATTCAAGTAAGAAAGCTCTCGGTGCCTGCCTGCCTGGGGAGGCAGCCAGGGTGAGTGAGGTGCAGCCCCACAAACCTGGGTATCACAGGGCACCCTTCACTGCACATCTCCTGTTCTCAGCTGCTGTATCAGAAACATGCTCTCCCAGTTTTCTAGTAAATCCTGACTGCTCTCTGCCTGAGTTGGTGATTTTTCATCTTTTGAGTAGAATTTCCCAGTGTGGTCAGTTCAGTTTTACTGGACTTGTATAAACACTCTGGTTTTGGTGAATCTTCAGCATGGTGTGCCTTGATCCACAGTGTTATTTACTGTGCTCCCACCAAGACTGATGTTCTCATGACAGCATCTGAACAGGGAGTCCCAGTGGTCTGGCTCGAGGGACTGTGTTGTCACTGGGGGAATTACAGATGTTCAAAGTGGGGAAAAAAAATAGTTAAGTACCATTCCTCCTGGCACTAAGCAACCAAATTCCCAAAGGATTTTTGCAAAGCATTCCTCATAATATCCATCTCTTCATCTGATTAAAACCTCTTCTTTGTTTAAAAATAAGCCTCTAATCCTTTCGGTTTTCTAAAAATATTCACACTTTTAGCTGAGATGCTGCTAATTGGTGACAACTTTGTATTCTGAGTCTTACTCATTTCTCATCAAATGTAAGAGTCAGGCTTCACTGATTCTTTCTGCTGGTTAAAAGCTTTACACACTGGATGCATCTTCCCTATTTTATGAAAAACAGAGCTTGTTTGGGTGGGGTTTTTTTCCCTTAATGTGCATGAAATTTTGAAGGTCATCTCCTCCTAAGACTTCTGACCTGCCTTACTATTACAGTTTTCATATGTTTCTGTTCTCTTTCTCTGGCACCCTCTTTATCACAACTGAGAGAAGACGCTGTGTATTTTTAAGGTTTGCTGGTGAAACAAAGTCACGTCCATGAATAATTGAGCCCAAATCCAGTGCTATAATCTATGTGGGCAGGATGCAGATCCATTAATTCCATTAGGAGTCCGTGTGTAGGACAATCCTGTGAACAAACCCAGGGAAATCAATGATTTCTGGTGAGTTAAATTCATTGACAGGAAGAGGACTTGCATATGGAATAGAAGTGACAGCACATACAGGATGAGATCCTGGCAGTGTCCATGTCAGGGATGGAAGTTTTGAGTCAATAGTTTAGATTCCACACATGGCTTGCTGTTTTCCTCCCTCCAAGTTTTACAGACATGCAATTACTTGCACAAGTAGGACAGGACTGGCAAATTCAATAAGGCAAGTTTTTGATAAAGGTCTTTGGCTAATTTAGTGCCAGACTTGGAAAAAAATATATAGCCTTAGGTTGTTGAGATTAATGAAGTGCATTTTGGAGGTGTCCTGAACTGGCTGCATTAGCAAATAAGCCAAGAAAGCACCAGCAGACTAATCAAGCAAAATGCTTGACTTAGGGACTCCAGCAACTAAAAGAGCTCACTGAGGAGCCAGAAGTAAATAAAGCCACAGTAAAATAGGGACACAATGGGCTTCTAATTGCTCTGGGCTGAGCAGATACAGAGCACCCTACATGGAAAGAGACAGAAAATGGGAAATCCCTCTAGAAGGTGCCAGGCTGACGTTGCCTCTGTACAGTAGAGCAAGCCATGTCTTATTATCACTTCCATCTCTCATGCTGGGTTTTGTAGTGTGAGAAAGAATTAGGTTTAGCAAATTAGGTAAGGGAAAGGGAATTTGGAAATGACATCCCCAGTGATTGATGATACTAATAAGTGTTGCGTCAAGGAGATCCCCTTCCCCCCATCACACGGGGCACATCCATGCACAGCCTTGCACACTGCCTGAGCACAAACGTCACTGCCTTCCACAAATATCGAGCCATTTAGAGAGGGGGAATAAAACATGTACACAACAATATTTATGCATGCAAAATCTGTGCAGTTCTAAGTACACACACACTATTCATCCAAGCAGAAGAATGCAAAAAGGGACACAATTTATATGCACAGAAATATGTATATTTAAAAAATCTTCCTGCATACATATCTCCCTTAACAAAAAGATAATGGAACCAAACCATGACAGATGATTGTTAATCTTGCGCTGCAGGAAACTCCAGCTCAGTTCCCTGGTTTTGCTTCATTTGAGGCAAAATTCGAACCATTCCCCTGAGGGGAAGGTGTTCTGCAGAGGAAATATTTTTGCTTGAGCATGTTCATTCAAACAGGGAGAGCTGGCAGTAGGGTTATAGTAGGATGTGGGAGAGGAGTCATATTTCTCTGCATCAAATGATTCAGAGCAAAATTTGAACTCGCCTGTCACACATCAGTTCTTAAACCACCTAGCTGGAGGGGGCTGCCAGGGTGGCAAGGCTGGCGGAGGGAAAAATAATATAGGGCCATATTTGTCCCTAGGCTGTCCACTGGCTGAACCACAGCTCATTTAACCATCTTCCTAGGGTTTCAAAGATAGTGAAGTGGGGAAATTCTGCTTTTGGGGATCTTTAAGTCCTGTTTCAGGTTGAGCTGGAAACACTTAGCATATTCTCAGCTATTGGCAGCACCTGTATCCAGGAACTTTGCATAAAACAAGAGTGTGTGGAAGCTTAATAATCTTTTTGTGACTGCAATAGCACCCAGCTGACAGATTTGGGTGCTGAAGGATACCTAAATACCATTTCAAGAGCGGACCTCTGTTGCTATGGTGATGAGAACTGTATAAAAAGCTACACAGAATGGAATAAAATACTGTGTTTAAATAGATCCGCGGAGATCTACAAGTTTATTTCTTTTTTAGGTTTCATACTCATGCACACCACTGTGTGCCTGCAATAGCCACAATTTCCTGCTTCAGTTTGACACATGGGATTAGGTGACATGGAGTGCACTCTGTGCTCCCCGTGCAGCTGCCAGCCCAGGCACACAAAGACTTGGAGTACAGCAGAAACTGGAAATGCTACTTTTGCCCACTCAACATGTTAATCATATAGGAACTATGTGGTGAGTGGTGCTAGATGGTATTTCAAAGATGTAGATGTGTCTATGTGTGGACAACAGCTTTCTTTGTTGCAGACTAAATTGGGGGCTATCACCACATGGATGTCTGCAAGCCTAAGACTTCAGTATTGCTCACTCCAAAACACAGTAAAATTAATGCTGACTTTTCTTGCCAAGGCATTTCCTTCTCTCTCCCCAACACTTTAATCCAGCGTACAACCACTGTCAGGAGACAGAAGGGGTCCCACACACACACTCACTCCTTGGTTCTGTGAGAATCATTTTAGAGCATAGAAAGACTTTGTTCTGCTGTCAGCTGAGAGGCAGCTTTTCACCACTCCAGCAAGCAGAGTTTCCTTCCAGCAGGGTCCTTCTGAAGTGTTCCTTAACTCTTCACACCGCAATGAGAAACTCACAGTCAGCCCATTCAATGTAATGGCAAACATGCAGCTTAACAATAGCATACGGATAAAATTCTTTCAATTTTCTGGTGCACTGGTTTTTAGAGTAAAACTTTTGCTCACAGTTCTTTGTGTTCTAGTCTCCTGCTCTGACTTAGTCTCACTTGAGAAGTCTGGAACTGCATTTCAGCTACAAAATATGCTAAAAATCTTCTAAATCACAGAATCATAGAAACACTGGCTGCAATGGACATCTGGAGATGTCTAGTCTCTATTATTCTACTAATCACCCACCAGGGATCAGGCCTGTGGCTTTTTGTAGCTGAGATGTGCAAACTTCTTGGAGGTTGAACATTTCTGGCAAGCTCTTCCACTGCTGTGCCTCCTGCTGAAATCTCTTCTTGATGTTCAGACTGAAACCCCACATCTCATTTTGTGGTCTTAGCCTTTCTTATAGTGCCTGGCACTACCAAGAAGGTTTTGGGTCTTCTGTCTTTGTAGCTGCTGCTCAATTCCTTTTTGTTATAAGTTTGTCCCTTGGCCTTGTCTCCAGAAAGGCAAGACAGACTCAATTCCCTTGGCATCTTCTTGTGAGCCATGAGCTCCCAGCCTCATGTCATTTTGGTAATCCTCCATTACACTTGCTGCAGTTCCTTCCTATCCTTCTTCAGCTGGAGCCCAAACCAGACACAGATGAGATTTCATGGGAGCCCAGCGCTCTGTTCAGTGCCAGCTATCAGCCAGACATCAAGCCACTGTTTTTTTCCCATTTCTTCATGATATCAAGGGGCACCTAAAAATCTGCAGGCATCACAGCCTCGAGCACCAGTGTTCCTGAGGCAACTCATGTTGTATTTTCAGCTGTGCCCAGAAGTTTCTCATTTTAACAGATCTGAGCAGTTCAACATTCATCTTAGACATGGCTCCTGTTGGTCCCCACAAATGAGGCATCTGTCGTGCATGCAGGGGAGCCTAAGCCTGTGATCAAGGAGAAAAAGACCAGATGATTCACAGAAAGACAGCAAATAACCAGCAAAGTCTACTGTGACAACTCACTGCCAGTCTCCTGTTGGTGACCCTACAGATTTCTCTTTTCCAGGACACTGGCTGCCTGTGACATTTTTTCTTCATCCAACATTCAAATTAGAATGATCAGAAGCTGACCCGCAGAGTCTAGTTCATAATGAATTTTTTCTTACTGGTTGCATAAATAATCACAGGCAGGAAAGTGCTGTTTACATCAACACACAATTGCATGAGCTTTTGTAAGAACATGAGGAGGAGTATGTTGAGAGGTAAAGCCATGCTTAAATTGTCTTATTTAACTTGTAAGTCTAAAGGCCTGTCATGTGCAAAGCCACAAAGCTGTCTGTTTAACCTAGACTCATCTCCATTTTCTAACCTATTAGTGCATTTGGAGTGCATGGGTAAACAATAGTGTTTAACGCCGATGTTCCTTGGAATACTCTTTTCTCTGGGCTATGAGAGATTTTGTATATTTTGCACCTTTTTCTGAGGTATTAATGGCAGAATCATGGGCAAATTCAAGGGATTAGGGTGGGATTCTTTCTTAAACAAAAGAAATGTGCAAAAGCAAAGGAATAGGCAACCTGCTATGCAAATAAAAACTATGAGGTTAAGTACAAAATAGACATGGAATTGCCTGGAGGAATATGATGAAAAGAGGCATAGATCTGTGAAAACATGACAAGGATAGGGTTATCAGCTTCCTGCCTTCAACAAAATATGGTGAGTGTGCTGTGAGGTCAGACTCATGGAAAAATCTGCCTTTTGTGTGACCCACCTCATCTTTGGTCTTTAAGGGAAGATGGACAAATGCAGCACAGAGGTTGCTTCATCTCAGTTAGTGAAATGTCTGAATAAATTCTCTCCATTTCATCCAAGTGACGTGTCTTTCCAACAGATGATTGAAGGTCATAGGAAGGAAGATTGGAGACTCTGTTTGGTTATGCAGTTGGGATAGCAAATAGAGAAAATGAGTCACAAGCTCTAATATTAAACATAGATGTCTTTCCATTTCCCAGAAAGTGGTCTTTATATGCAGCCACTCAGCCAGCTGGCACGGGAGCCCGAGACACCTTCTGAGCATTCTTTCATGTCCCTGTGGCAGAATTTTCCTCTGTTCCCTTCTCTTCTGGCACAGCTATGGAGCCTGTTTGTGGCTGGCCAGTCTCTTCAAGCTTCAGATCTGTGTTCAGCATCACAGCTGGGCCCTGCTGCTACCAGAGCTAATTAGAGTCCTGCAGGTCACTGCCTTCATGAAGATGTTTTTGTTGTTTTATACCAAGTACCCCATTCCCTGGCTGCTGGCACTTATCCTGCTTTCAGCACTGAGCCCTAAAGCTCTAAGACACCAGTGAAGACAGACTGTCAGTACAATAATTAGGCTGAAACACAGAAGAAAAGCAATCCATTTTCTCCTGTCACAGCTAGGTCCTCTCTCCCACTACTCTCCCAGATTGCTGTGTGGTGTGGGTAATGGTAGCACGCTCCAATTAAAGCATTTGGGTCTGGTTTGTTGCATGCATGCTAGATAGGGAGCTGTGCTGGAAGGCTCATGGGGTGGATCTTACAGAGGAATGACACTTGTTCACCTCTGGGGGGAAGGTTCACAGGCAGAGAGGGAAGCTCACAGCTCACTTCTCTGGGTACAGTCCCCATCCCTGCACATCACCCTGCTGCTGGCAGTGCTGGCACACCATGTCCCTCACATTGGCTCAGCTAGGACACTAAACATCCGTTTCTGCTTTTCTTCATGTAGGTTAATGGGTTTTTTTCTCTGTAGTGATACAGACTGTTGCTACAAGGTCCAAAGATCAGAATACAGTAATTTCACTATGAGGCACACTGGATTATAAGGCGCATTTCCAGGTTGTCAGTAAATTTCTGAACTTTGTCCATACATAAGGCACACTGGACTATAAGGCGCACTTTTTTTTGCAGCAAGGATCCATGTGCAACAAAGTAACAAATTAGTAACGGAATTGCGTGATCGTGGGGTTTAGTGGCAGGTGCTCAATTTGCAAACATTTTTCACAGATCAGTGTAGCCTTTAAATGGGGGCTCGGCTTGGAGCTGTGCAGGCTTGGCTCAGCTCAGGGCTGCCGCAGGCTCACACTTCCGGGTTGGCAAATTTCCAAGCTTTGTCCATATATAAGGCACACTGGATTATAAGGCGCAGTTCCGGGTTTTGATCAACGGGTGTGCCTTATATGTGTGAAATTACTGTAAATTAAAGAGAAGCAGTTAGACCACAGGATCTGCACAGGAGGACATTTTTGCAGACTGAACTGAAGGCTGAGCTGCCTCACAAAACCTTATGCTAAGTACCTGGGCTGTGACTGATTGTGGAAAAACAAAAGAAAACCAACTCCAGTCTTAACCTTTTCTTGGGAATATTTAACCTTAAAAATGTGCATGTACTAAGCAAAGATCAGCCCATGAGGGAGATGCTGTACCTCTCCATAAAATATTGATAATATTCTCTTACAGGTGCTACATATATGCCATATCTTATGTCAAGAAAATCATAGACTCATCACAGAATTAAAGGATGGTCTAAGTTGGGAAGGACCGTAAAGACCATCTAGTTCCAAATCCCTGCTGTGGGCTGGGACACCTTTCACTAGACCTGGTTTTCCAGAGCTTCATCCAACACAGCCTGTAACACTTCCAGAGACAGACTTTTGCATCCTGAGCACAGATAACATCAATAAAATACTAGCAAGGAAGGAGTAGCTCTTTATATTTTGTGGAGCCTTCAGATATGCAGTGAATGTCTAAAGAGGAAATGCTATGGCAATGGTAAAACAAGGTTCACTTTCTTATGCAGGTGTGTGGATCAGTGTGATGACAACTATTTGGTTAGGCAAGGAACAAATCCCATTCTCAAAGAGGCAAAAGTGAAACACTATTTTACTGATCAACTTCAGTGATAGTTGCCAAGGGTTTTATCCATGCAGCATCCAGAATTAGGCCCTTTGTGCTTAATTTCCAGGCAAGGTAAAAACCTTTTTGAATAATGGAAATATGTGAATATGGATTGCATACTGTGCTGAAGCCTCTGGAGCTTGACTCAGTGGGGTGCTGCAGGTATTTAACTGCTGGCCCAAGTGCTAACTTGCAAACCAGCCATCTTCCATACCACCTTGGTACCTAAATTATATAGATACCATGGCTCTTCTGTAGAAATCCCTGTGGCACCTGAATTTTAACTACTGCTGCTCCCTATCTCAGGCTCACAAATCAAACATTTCCCTGCTTGCTGTGCTCATGGGACCTGAGCTATTCCATGCTGCACTAAAAACATACATATTCATTAAGGCACAGGGAACAAGAAGCTGTAAAGATTTGATTCTGCAGCCTTGAGGGTTGGATCCTTACCTGCACTGGAGGAGAGGCAGGGCTGGCTGCCTTAGTCTGTACATACTGAATTGCAAGTGCAAAGCAAAGGGCTTCAATGACATTGAGATTAATTTATGGGATTGACCAAGACAGCCACACCCTATCTCAGTCAGTACCCCACTGGCAGAAAGTTTCAGAAAGAGAGGAGATCTCGCTATGAGTTTCTGTCCCAAAACACACAAAGCAGGGATTTTGTCTCAGGGATACTCAAAACAACTGGGGTTTGCATGTGTAGCAGGGAGGAGTTTGGCTGTGTTTTGTGACAAGATGCAGTGATATAGGCTTCAGGATCTGCTGCTCTGGGAAAGAGAAAATTTTTCAATGAAACTGATGTCAGGCACCTCAAATTGCAGGTGAAGGTCTATCTGTGCAAGCCCAGTGCCACAGCACCTGGAAAAACTGACCAGTAGAAACTTTTGTATTTAAGGATTAAACATTTCCTGTTAAAAGAAATTAAATTGAAGGGAGGAGGACACAGTTAAAAAATTTACATTTAGACTTAGAGCATAAAGTAGCTGTTAGTATCCTGATCTGTCCTTGTAAATCCGGCCCCAAGGCTTTTGCTCACTTTTTTTATTGTAAGTTATTATTTTTAACAACTTGTTCGTTCTCTACAGAATTTTCTAAAAATAGTAAGGATAATAATATGGGTGGAAAAAAACACAAAATCCAAAGACCCTAGGGGGCAGAGCCAACAGCACACAAATGATCACCCTTTCCCCTGACTGCATGGCAGGCAGTTATCAATGCCAGTCTAATTCCCCATCTCCACTCCTGTGATATCAGCAAAACAAAAGGGGCCAAGCAAATCCCTGGTGTCACTCCAAGGAAGTTGCTGGAGCCACCTCAGGCCTGGGTTTGCCCAGATGTTTGCTAATGTGCAGGCATCTCCCTGGGTGCATCTGCACCTGGCCTCGGGTCCACACCAAGTATCTGTCCATCACTGCATTTCTCTACTTGTGTTTTGGATTCCTATGAAATATATTCTTGCCTCTTTTGTTTAACCTTTGTCTTCCAGTTTTTGTCTGCCTTGTGAGCTCTGCCTAATTAGGAATCTTTCAAATTCCCTTGTGGCCTCTAGTTTTCTCATGCAGAATTTGGAATTAGTGTATTATTTTGTGGCTAGTTTTCAGGGCCAGGTTCATGCTTTTAAAGTGCTAAAATAACAATTAACAATACTTTGCACTTCCATGCAATTTTTTTTTCCTCTGGGGATTTGAAAGCACTTTATAAGCTGCAATTAATTAAGATTGAATATTATGAAGGGAGGAATGTATAGGGACACATTTATTTTCTCCTGTAGGAATGCAGCCATTTCTTGGGTAGCAGTAATAACTAGTTTAAGAGAGTTACTACAATATATTCAATACCAGACAGCAGTTTTTTAGACTGTAAAGAACCAATGCAATAACCAGCTGAATGTGCAAAAGAGATTTATAGAATCAGAATGAAACTACAGAAACTAATTTTGATTATGATGCCAAAGGCAGGACCCCTCTCACCCATGGCCAGAAATGGTGCTTCATGTCCTGCACAGAAGCACCCAGCCCTGATAACTGACTCAAACTGGGCCTTAAGGCTCCCACACATGGTGCTGGGACTCAGATTTGTTCCTAAATCCAGGGGAAATAGTGCCACCTACTGAACCAGCACCCCACCAAGGACCAGTGCTCAGGGTGAATTCCTGTATGAGTGATACCCAGCATGTTTTCTTAGTGATGGATATACAGTACATATACTGCAGATAGACAGGTTGACAGCAGAACAGTCAAAATGCCAGAAAAGATGCAAACTTGGGCTTGTGTGATGATACCACTTTTTTATTACTGCAAGGAGAAAAGACCTGAGTGTGGACTGAAGCACAGCTGGGAGCTGTGTATTTTGAGGCCCCACAGTAACTAGCAGTCATGTCTTGCCTTTGCCTCCACAGCCTTCAGCATGTTAATGAAGGAAAGAGTCTTTATTATTTTCAACACTCCTCCTCCCTACAAGGATAGTATTAATGATGTAAGGAAGTAAACAACTCACTGAGCCACAAAGCTGTAACAGTTATTAATTTCCAAAGAACTATCCTCACACCAATCTAGGAACTGGAGCATTGAAGAATGGTGTGAATAAATATGAACACAGACACATGCTGGTTTACAAATATCAGACACTGGTCCAGTTTGTCAAAACTGCTCCTTTTCAATAGTTTGGATGATGCCAGCTAAATCCACACAGGTTTCGCCTCAGTTTTGCCCACACTTTGCTGCACTGGCTGGTGCAGGCAGCATGGTTGAGGCTACTGATCCTAAAGCAACCTAAGCCTAAACCAACAGGCACCTGCACCTCTCTCAGGACTTGTGATACCACCAGGGCCATGCTGAGGCAGATCTGTTGGTGGAGTTCAGCACGACTGAATAAAAGCCAGGAGAAAGCCATGGCAAAACTTGTGCATGCCTGGTGTCTGACCAAGCATGGTTCCCTCCTGCTTGCTATCTCTTCCATGTGACTCTTGACAGCTCATCTGTACTCTGGTTTGGCTTGGAAAGAAGAGCTGGCAATTGCTTTCATCCAGGATAGGGTAAATCAGGGCTGGAGATCGGGGAAATGGGAGAACATTTCTTCCTGAATCAGAGGAAAGCTGAGAGCTAGATAATCCCCATCTTAAATCAGCACTCTAACTGCTGCCACATAGTTCATAACATGACAAATGGCACCATCCAGTACTAGAATCCTGCCTTTATGAAAAGGAACAGATGGAGCAGATTTCACCTTTATAGAAAGGTAATGGAGCAGATTTCAAAGGCATGAAGACAACTAACATTTCCAGTGAGTCCCCTCTTCTTTCCTCACATAACACAAATAAGGGAGACAGGAGCAACCTCTGGAAGTCTTTATCATTGCTTATGCCTTTGCATTGACTTGCAAAAATATTTAGGTAGCTGCATCCATCTCTTTTTCCTTCTGCCCAGCCTCTAAAATTTCAATTATACATGCAAGCTAGACCGGCTGCATTCAGGCCAGTTTCATAAATTCATAGAAACATAGAACAGTTTGGATTAGAAGAAGTGTTTAAATTTCATCTAGTCCAATCCCCTTGAAATGAGAAAGGATATCTCCCACTAAATCAAGTTGCTCAGAGCCCCAACAACATTCTCATTTCCAGGTATGGGGCCTCTACCACCTTTCCAGGCAGTAGTTCTCATTACCACTTTGTGGTACCTCATCAGGGCTTTTTGTGCAGTGTCAGGAAGTCTAGACTTCAGACAGCTCTACAAAATGCAGGCAAAATCTGCAATTCAGGATCAGCTCTCAGCATAGCTTAAGAGTGCAAAGTCAGCTCAAGGCTGATCCTTACTACAGGTAAAATTCAATTCTGCAAAAGCAAAACAAAATACTTAGGAAGACTGTAGGAAAAGCTGGGAGACATCAATTTGGGAGAAGATTGCCTTTCTAAGTTGTCTCTGAGCTATCTGCCTGAAAATTTTGTGAACGAGAACAGGAGATGCTGGATCAGGTGAGAGGGGGAAGAGAAAATCCTGGCAAGGAGAACTAAACTTGCTTCTTTAGTTGTTGCTGAGGAGGAAGAAACAGATTAGTAATCATTGTCTCTGACAGTATCTGCCAGTATCTGTGCAACAGAGACCAGCCAGACAAGGACTGGGGACCAGGGTCTGGGGACCAGAGACTGGGGACAGCTTTGCCAGGTGCCTTGTCCAAGCAAGGCAGTCTGCCAGCCACTGCTGCCACAGGAAACCACAAACTCCGCCTGTCTGCAAAGGTGATGCTAGAGGAATGAAGACAGAGATGTAAATTTCTATCGTGGAGCATGCTTTTCCTCCCAAAGCTCTGTGTTAGTGCAGGGACTCATCTTGCTGGAGTTTTTTAGAGGTAAAGGACCCTGGTCAAGAAGCTCTGCTGCACACCATGGCAGCTGTCTCTTCTTTTCAACCATCACTGTCTGAGATCACTTATCAACCTTTTGGGAAAGGAATTAAATTTTTCTAAAAGGGAATCGTTTCATTTTCTTTTATATGAATCCACATTTGATTGCAAGCTTCTTTGCAACATGGCACTGAGTACAGAGACCCTAATCCTCCCCAAAGGCTTTGGGTGCACCTTGACTACAGGAACAAACAAAAAATAGTGATTGCATTAGTTATCCATTCATCAAACCTGGGTGCCATTTAAGGATGCTGCTTCTTGCTGTCCCTCTGCAGACCACTATCCTCAAAAATAAAAATAATTTCAAATAATCATTTCAGTTTCAGGTTGCTCAAAGCAAGGCACTTATAAGGGCAGGCTGTCAACTTTCCTGCACCAATTATTGTATTGATAAAGCTTCTGGAGTAGTGACATTAACAGCATTATCTTACAAAGATACCTGCAGGTAATATCAACACAATTACTATTGAATCCAAAGTGGGGGAACTGGTGAGCCTGCCTTAACGGAATTACCAAGATACATTGAATTATTTCTACCGATATGGAAACGTCCATAAGAACAAAGCACTGAGTGAGATGTATTTGTCTTTGTTGAGCAAAACTGAAGCATAGATGTTCCCCAGGCCATTCTGGCCCACGCTGGTGATATATTCAGAGCTCTGGATGTTTCAAGTAAATACATCTTTAGCCACACTCTCTCTGCTGTCCCTACTGCTTTTGATTAAAGGAAAAGACCCTTAAAGCAAAGGGTTATCCAGCTACAGAAAGGTGATTTATATCTGCAGCACCATAGCCAGGGAAGGAGGCTCAGCCCCAAGATGGGACATCAGTAGAAGGTGCTCTGACCACGGTATGGATTGGCACAAGGCATTCATCCACTTTCACTCCTGTAACAAAACCCAGTGGCCAAACCAGTGTTTAACAACCTTTGTGCTTACTCTAGTCAGTGCAGAGATGTTCACGTCAGGGTGAGGAGGGTGGGGAATGTGATCAGACAGGAACAGCAACAGAGCATCTTGGTGGAAACAAAAGGAAAGGGTGCCAGATGAGAGAAAGGTGGGATGTGTCCATCTTAGTCCATGTAGCAAATGCCCCTACTCTCAAAATTTGAGCATGCCCTTATAAAATCTTAATGTGCCCTAGCCATGATCTGTCACTTTTTTACTTAACCCATGTGTGTATGCATGTACATATACAAATATATCATTTTAATATATAATAAGTGACCCATTGAAGAAACAAAGGAGCAAACACCACACAGGGTAAGCAATCCTACTAGAGACATTGTTTTCCCTGTCTCACTTGCTTTGGTAGATTGCTATATTGTGCAGAGATATCTTCTGCTTACTCTTAATTACTCTTAATTCTATTAAACAGACAAACATCAACTGCAAATAATGCATGCTTAATTATGCAGTGTTGGTGGTTGATGCTGTATTATCACCAGCTTTTCTTTTAATATTTTGGCAACACTCAAATTATACTGCTACAATATGCTTAAATAGCCTCTATCAGAGTGATGGCCATGAATCCACTGCATGCACATGAAGCTCCCCTCTGCCCACAGAAGGCCAGCAGGGATGGTGAAAGGGAGCAGTTCCCACCCCAAACGAGCGTCCAGATGCCCTTGCTCAAAACGGATCTCAGGTGAGCAAATGGTTGCCAGGGGACTCCAGAGAGAGGCAGGAAGCATCACCATGCAACACAAAACGATCATTTTCAAAATAAAGCAAAAAATCTCTGGGTTTTGTCATCATTATTATTTGTAATCGCTTCTGAGGATGGAGAAGGCTTGTCAGACCAGATGGGACCAGAATATATAATAAAGGACACAGTACACTGCACAGGAACCAGAAGTAACTGAGAGCAATAGGGCCCCAGGACTGTCACTCTTGCATTAGGGACAAAGAAAACCACAGGGACCCGAGTAAAAGAAGCATCTATTTTCACAAGGACATTGCAAAGATGCTGTATGACAGACAGCATTTTTAATCAGTAAATAATCATCTGGTTCAGGCACTCTTTACTTGTCATGGTAGACTTGGTCTGGGCCTCCACGGGTCTGGGATCTTCTTGTGTTTGGCTCTGTGGGTCATATTTGTGGCAGAATCTGTAATTAAAACCAAAAATAATTTGATTTCTGTGTTGAATACTTCCAGGAACAGATGTAGGTGTAAAAAGCTTGGAGAAATGGGGTTTATTTTGCTAGATGCTTTGCTTTGCTTTCTTGTCTTTTCCACCTACATTCTGCCCAAGCAGAAGTGGTCGATTTTCCTGCTGTTACACAACAGTTTAAAGAGATCCATGAGCCATCTTCCCATTTCAGAGGGCACAAAACAGCTGAGACAACCTGAGACACCCTGTGCCAGCATCCAGGTCATGAGAAGAGCTGAAACAACTCTTAGTGGGCCCACAGAAGGGTTTGGAAGTATTTAGATAATACAATTCTTATACAGTGAATTGGTCAAACTGTTTCAAGTACATTCATGTTCATGCTAATTCATAGGAGTCCTGCTCAAAGATACTGCATTGGCTCAGAATGAGACTATAAAGAGGATTTGGCCCTTGACCCATTAAGTATGCACCATTCTAAACAAAACAAGCCAAGAGCAGCTCTCCTTCCAGACCCCTCCTAAGTACTTGAAATAGGTTGGGTGAAATAGGTCTCAAGCCAGTGCTGGCCCTGCTTGAAATGGAAGTTTGGACTGGATAGTGTCCCAAGGTGTGAGCAATGCTGGAGTGGTGCACTGATGAGGAAGAAACCTGGGCACTGTGAAGCCCCTTCAGAGCTCTTGAAGCATCCTAAACTCATATTGGCACAAGTGCAAGGAGTAGAGTGCAGACCAAATCAGCCAGGAGCTTGAAACACCTTCAGGGTGCGGAAGCAGCTCCTGCATTCACATGGCTGAGTCACACAGGCCAGAGACAGCTTTCTGCCAACGTAGGGTTGGCACAAAAGCCGAATAATGAAGAGATGTTTATGCTGCTGCTGCTGCTGCTGCTGCTGCTGCCTTTACTCAGGGACTCGTTTTATTCTTGCAGGCTCTCAGGCAGTCACCATTCATGCACAGGTGCAACCATAAAGGGGCCAAATGTGGAAGGCAGGGTGTGACTAAGCCCAAAAATGAGCGACACAAATGCATTATTCATGCCGAAAGCTTACAATGCTCCACAATTCCTTTCTTCAGAGCAGATCACTCCACTATCAACGTCAGCTACACAATTCTTCATTTCTGACACCTGCCTTTGTTCCTTTTCTACCTCAGAAGCGAGGTGACCTGAGTGTTTGCCTGAAATGGCTCCTCAGGACAAATTTTCCAGCAATGCTAGCTAACAGCCTGGGACATTTAGGGTGTAGAAGTGACACAAATGGCGACAGGGTCCTGCCCTCTTCTGCTTCTGCCCCTCTGAGCACAGGAGTCTGTGTGATGTCAGGAACTTTGCTAGACAATTGTATTAGAGGAAAAGTAGGGTGTAAAAAACAGAGAGGAAGAGGAGACCAAAGAAAGCAAAAAGAGAAGGTGAGGAAGGGAAGAGAGAAAAACATCCAATCAACATTAACAAAAAGATGGAAACTTTGCTATGTTGTTGAAAATAATAGGGGTTTTAACAGTTAAAAGGTTTTAAAAGGTCATTATGCATTTAGCAGCAAAAGAGCAATATGAATTTCTAAGCAGCAACATCTGGAAGATCAAAAGAAATCATACTTCAATCAACATGAAAATCTCTGCTCATTACACACAATCATATTTAGTTATTAATAGACACAGGCTAGACACTGACATTTTACACATTTCATCCTATGATGCGCCAGGGACACTTCTGGCATTTAGTTTATCATTTTCATCAGTGTCATGGAAAGAGTGACCGATATGACCCCAAAAAGTCTCACACTGTCAGTCATCGTAAGTGAATTTATCAACACATACCAAATAGGAATCCACATGAGAGTTTTAACTGTTTGCATACTAAATTACTTCATTCTTCACGCTTCAAAAAAAAAAATCACTTTTACATAATAAATAATGATAAGGGCCAGCGGACAATTATATAGGTGGAAACAGTATGCAAAATACTTGGAATTCAAATTTGATGTGTGAATATATCCAGAAGTTGCTTAAGTAATCAGCTCAGCAGCTGTATTAGTCATTGTTAGAGCTTAATACAAAAGCTCAGCTTACATTAAAAGCAGCCCAACTTAAACTGCAGTTGGCACATGTCCTATTAGTATTTTCGTTTTGTTAGACAGCTTCCAACGGATTCAGATGTGCAATTAGGTCAATATTAAAATTAAATTGTCTGTTGTTTTAAGTCAGAATACAAAAAGGTCTTTGGGAGGAAGAAGTCAGTCCAAAAATAATGTTGACTCCAACATGAGCACAAAAACAAAGTGCTGTATGCCAGCAGCCCCAGCCTAAATCTGTACCTTGTGGTATGAGAGGGAAGGCTCTTAGCTAAGAATCATTTGCTAAACTGGCATATTCGATTTCATGACTGATTTTTGTGTGTAATAATTGCATTAAAAAAATAATGAGAGTGGGTTTCTTTCTAGTTTTAGCAATCACTATGGCAAACATGCTGAGATGCTTCAGACAGAAATGTGATTTTACTTCTAATGACAATTATTTTTGGACTGAATTGTAATTTAGTTCATTAATTAGATCTGTCACTGCATTTTCTAACTCGGTTATTGCATCCTTTGATGATTTTACTAGAATTATACTTCTATTTCTGCCACTTTGCATTCTATGCTTTAATAATTCTTCAGACAAGTATGCTAGGCAGTTGATTACATTTTGTGGCAGCAGTAATGTAAGCCCTCTCCTGTGTTACATTGATTCAAAAATCACGCTGGTCACTGAACCAACGCACTAAGCCAATACTGCTCTGAACGAGTGAACTATTCAGAGGAATTCAGCCAGGGACAGATTGTGGACATGCTTTTTTAGTCATTAAATGGATATAAACAGTTACAAGCAATTGTAAATGAAAACAAGATTTAAAAACAAAAAAATACCCTGAATGTTCTAAAACTCATTTAACAGCAAAATGAGATCTTATCTACTAAATTATTTCAGGGCAAGCTGGCATAGGTTTATTATATATTAATGAACTGACAGATTTTTAAAGATCTTGCCATTTCAACAACTTTAGAAAATTGATTGTTTCTATGCAAGGTCTGGCTTTTTACTCACCCAGAACTGTGGGTGTAGTTAGGAATTCACTTTTGGAATAAAGACAATATGATCAAAATAGTCACGTCCAAAAAAACTCCAGCACTCCCAAGCTACTGATTCCTCCCAGCCTCCCTGTGTACCCAGACATCTGCCAGTCAGGTGCTGTGTGACGTGGATTACAGGACAAAATCCTGCTGCTGAAAATACCCACCACTAAACATAGCTGGTAGGGCAGTGAGCAGCCCACTGGACTATGCTGGCTGTCATTGCCCTGTCTGCCCTGCACAGAGACAGGGAATGAGCACAGTTTCCCTCTTCTCTTGGCTTGCTCAAAGAAGAAACATTTGCTCTGCTTGTTTTCCGGGAATTAACCTGTTTCTGTTGTCTCTCTTTCCAGAGAGGGATCTCAGAGCCAGAATTCCTGAAATTACCTAGCTCTGCCTGGCATGTCCTTATGCAGTTCTGTCCCTTTCCTAAAAGAATGCATTTGATAGAAGATTTTTATTAAACTCATTCAGTGACATTTTTGATGCCAGCATTCTCATGCTTATTGTACAGCTGGATTAAAGCCGCTGTGCAGGCCCTAGGAAGACATCCTGTGAATCCTATGTGGTTGTTTGGCTTTAGGGGTCCTATGAATTTCCTAGCAGTGACCTATCAGATTTTCCAGGACACAAGGACCAGCTAATCACTTCCCAATAGTCTTCTTCTCACATTTCATTTAATTCATTTAATAAGTGGACTCAATTTTCAAGCCACTAAGCAACAGTACAGGGTAAAAAATATTTGTAATTCTAATAATTGACTTGTAGTTATTTCTTAATTTCCACGGATTTCTTTTCTGTAAGTGGATGCTTTCTTGAAATGTTGGGCTACAGAACAGAAATGGATATTGTTTTAAAAGGCTCTATAAACCTGGAAAATGGAGCAGTGCTCACAGTACCAGGCTGGTGGACCTTCAAAACTGCACCTTCAAATATTAGATTTAATAATGACAGATTTGAATCTGAATTGTTAAAATTTTCAAGGATTTTACAAAAAATACCAATAATTCCTTATGAAGGTGCTTTCCAGTCTGAGAAATGCATCCCGAGCTGGTGGCAATGAGCTCATGGGCTTGGAAGTGAAGCTGCAAGAGAGGATGTCTAGGAATTTCTGCCTTATCATCTCCATGGGTTTTTGTCATGCTGTCATGGTTTAATTTTGGTAATTTACCTCCTCTACTATAAATACAGTTTAAAAACCTAAGAGGCAGTTCACTCATGGCTTTTCTGAGCCAGTTTTTTTTAACCTGGTAAGCACAATATTGATACTTGAATAGTGCTTTATGAAGAGGCAAGAAAGAGAAAAATAAAGCACATGGGTGTGAGGGAGAGGTGGGATATTTGGCCAATTCCTGCAAAATTAGACACTTTGAACAAAACACAGCTGTTTAAAGTATAAAGCTGTAGGAGCACCATATGAGCAGGGCAGGAGGAGGGGCGGGTTTGAAAAAAAAAAAAATCACTTCTCTTTTAACGACCACTACTTATAACTATTTAAAACTTTGCAAAATCACGTGCACGTCTTTAGGTGGAGGGAGTAGCAAGAGAGCATCTTTGTATTGCAGTAAAGCCACACGTGTTCCTTGGGTGCAGTAGGGTGCTGGCTCTTGTCCCCACAAGTGCTTTCCTCCTGCATGCTCTGCCCCAGACACTGGGAGGTCACAGCAAAGAACGGATCCAGAGAAGACTGGACAAGCACTTTTTCCAGGAGAGAAAAAAAGCCCTGAGAAATCCTGGGACATGACATCCACACTGGATCAGTGATTGAATGGAAGAGGGGAGGAGGGGAAAAAGAGGGTTGTCAGGCAAGTAGAAAAGCAAAGGAGCAAAAGCAGTTTTCTCTTGGCATGAAAAGTGCCCTGTGACATCTGGTCAGGATGCTTGTAGAGCAGTAGGATTCATGCAGGTAAAAAAACCTATCCTGATGCAGGCCTGAAGCAACGTAAGGTGGGCTAGCTGTGGGAGGACTGTCAGAAGGGATGCAGTCACTCTGAAACAGAGATGCCTCTGCACAAAACTTGTACCAGTGCAACTCATTCCAAAACAGAGTCATGCTGATTCCAAAGTGGTTTAATTAAGGCAGAATCAAAATGTCAGCTTAAAATAAAGGAAAAAAGAAAAAGAAAGGAACTTTTGTATGAAGACACAAAGCATCTGATGCCAAAAAAACCCCACAAAAATTACAGGGGAGGGGAAAAAAAATCTCAACATTTCCATCTTGCCAAAGACCTTTCTCACTGGAGGGAATTTCAGTTGAATAGTTGCCACTGCCGGCAGCTGGAGTTGCAAACTGAGCAGGGGAGCAGCAGGGTTCTCATTCTCTAGCCTTGCTGACCAAAGACTCTGACAATCCAGCTCATTATTTTCAAAAGCCCAGCTCATAGCAGCAGTCCCAGTGCTTGCTGGGCCCACATTACTCCATTTACAGCATTTGTACATCCAGTGACTGGGATTCTGGCAAGAACCGAGATAAAATCCATCTTGGAAAGGAGGTTTGGCGAATGGCAACGCTAAAAAGCACTTCTGGTTTTACTATGCAAGAGGAAATTCAATGAGAAATCCAGCACAATGCTGCAGCCAGATGCAGTTTTGGGGGAGCAGTGTAAGGGATGGGAAGGAAGAGTTTCATTCCAAGTGGAGAAGCCTTGGGTGCCCTTCTTCCGCTGAATGTTTGCTGGAGGTTTATGAACCTCCACGTGCACTTTGGAAAGGGAAATGAAGAAACTGAAACCATGATTGCTGCTTTTGCTCCAGACTGGCTTGGGCATCTGGGTAGCTCCTCAGCTGCAAAGCAGCACCTGCCTTGCCCTCATGCAAACCACAGGCAAAGGTCCAGGCAGCAGCTCCAGAGATGGTTTTGGGAATGAAACCCCAATGCCAGACTGGATCAAGTCAGTTCACAACAAGGAAAGACTCAGAACACCTGCAACAAAGGTGGTTATTGTTGGATGTTGTTTCAGCTCTTCTAATCTAAAAACGGCAGTTAATAAAACGTAGCAAAATCTTCTCTGAGAAATTTCACCATTGTGCAAATTTTTATGCCTGAGTAATAAACCCAAGTAATTAACAGGACTCTAATAGAAATGATAGTGAAAAACCACATTACAATAGTGCTACGGGGAATACTTTCCCTTTGTCTTGTTACAGTTCTTTTTTCCCAAGTTAGAAATAAATATATAAATTAAACAAAATAAAAATGCCCACCTAATTGTGCAGATGCATAGTTAATTAATCACTTAATTTAACCCACTTAGCTTCAATGGGAAAGAAATGCAATCTGACAGTCAAGACAATATTTTTCCATTCATTCTAGTGTTTGAAAACATCTACTTCATTTTAATAGCACCTGAATTCAATGGATTGATGCTAATGCTTTTGCTTAATTTGGTTTTAGAAAGATTGTATAACATTAAGTAGGTAGAGAACATACCATGGGTAAAAATAGCAGTGTCATTACGTTTCTGGCAAATATTAACAAATGTTATTAAAAACAAATATATATATTTGTGAATAGATTGATTAAAGAGGTACTTAGATGGGAAAATTTGCTTTGGGATGAAAGTTGATTAAAAAAAAAAAAAATTATGAGCTTGCGGCTCCAAAGAACACAGTGCTAGAAAACATTGAAGTGTGTGGTTCGTTATATTTGAAATCTGAGATTGTCGTGTTAATGGCTCCCCGGTATTCATTACCATAATGCAGCATTAAACAAGCTATGCTACACTGCCTCCACAACACGCTGCTGTCCATCAGCAGGGAGCAGGGCACTGGGGACCTGCTCTGCAGCTCTGGGCAGCCAAAGGCTGATCTGCTTGTTTTCCCTGGCTTTCCTTTCACCCACAGCACGAGGTGGCACCTGCGCTCACGTTCGGCATCGCTGTGCAGGTTCTGCTGCTCCTGCACCTCTCACTGCTCAATGCTCTGTCCATAGATAAAGGCAAAGGCAGCTCAACCTGACTCAGGAGGCAGGCAAAACTGAGATATGGCCTCAGGGTGAAGGATCAGGGCCAGGTTGCTGGATCCATGCCCACCACAGAAAGTCTGGAACTGAATTTACCTATCCTGATATTGCCAGGGATGGCAGCAAGAATACCTTCCCCAAACCCTGTGTAACTTCTGCCCTCAGCTTTCTGTATACTACTGCCAGCACACACATGTATTACATCACAATGGTTTCCAAAACAGAAGACAATAAGGGATTTTGGGGGACTATGAAAAGGGTTAGTAACAAAATCCCACACTGTGTATTCAAGGGAGATTTTTGGGAACGACTTAGGGAAAACTTGCATGCAAAGCTTGGTGCAAGTATTGATATCCTCAAATATAACCGTATGCTGGGTGCAAAGCTGTAAGGAAATAATATCCACAATAATGCCGAATTCATGCCTCTCCATGAGCTATATGGAGCCACTACATCTGAGGGAAAACCCCTGTGGCACAATGCCCTTGTTTATAAATATACACTTATGCTTTCAAATAGATGCCTATATAAACACACTTACACATATGTATACTATATATATATGTGCCAGCATCTACCATCCAAAGATCACAAGATGCTTTCAGCATAACTTTCATGACTTAGATTCTCTACTCTGAACTGAACTGAATCCAGATAATGGATTTTTTATCTCACTAGTGGCTCTGAAAAATGATGTTGAAATGACTGCCTCATTTCAAACTACTTTGTGACTTATCTGCAAATAGAAAAATATTTTTAAATCCTTGTATCAGGTAAAACAAAATACTTCATGTACAAAAATATTTTATTTTTCATCTGATGTTAAGAATTTAGAACTTTTTTGGTATAAATTTTCATGTCATTTTAGCTAAAATATACTTTCCAATACAAACAAATCAAATATACCACCCTGACAGTACTACAAAGGATCATACTTCCTATGAAATTAGAAAGCAAAATTCACAGTGAGATAACTTTTTTTACAAGTAAATATTTGGTATCATGGAAATTTCTTGGTTCACCAGAAGTTTTGCAAAAAATAGTTCATCCAGTTGTGTATTTGGGCCCAGCATATGTTTCCTGGTTTTGAAGCTGTAGACAGACTGGAAGCAGGTTAAGGTATTTCCTTATTTCCCCAGCCTTCTTTATGCAATTCTGTATTATATGCTCTTGAGGTAAGAAACATTAGGGAAGGGAATAAACATGTTCTTGGTTCTTGAGCTGCATTAGTACTGGGAAATGAAATATTTACTTTGGCAATGAATACATTAGCAGTAAAAAGGGAGAGTTACTATTTGTCCACACTGTAGCAAACTCTTTTGCTGAATCTGCTTCTGGCATGTACCATGGAAAACAAGTTCCTGCACTTCGTTGCCATCCAGCTTTGCCTTTGAAGGAAACAATGCAGGAAAGCCAGTGGGTGAGTGCATCCTCCTGCCTCTGTCCAAGGCCATGGCAAAGAGACTTCAACCTGCACACTGCCACAGGAGTGCACGCAAGGGGAGAATGAAAAGATGCGGCCCAGCTCTCCCTTGGATTCTGCATCCAGCTCTTATCCTCTCATCTTCACTGAGTGCCTGGGAAAAGGGAAGGGAAGGGAAGGGGAAAGGGAAAGGGAAAGAGAAAGGGAAAGAGAAAGGGAAAGGGCAAGGGAAAGGGAAAGGGAAAGGGAAAGGGAAAGGGAAAGGGAAAGGGAAAGGGAAGGAAGAAGCTCAAAAGTAAGACCCACTGCTGTGACTACAGCAACATGCAAAATGCTGTTTATGCCCTGCCTCACTCACACTGATGTCACATTTGTCAGGCATCCTTCTCCTAGGAAAAAACATTGGACCACAGTTAGTCCTAGCACTCCTGGGGTCTCCAGCTGCCTACGTCCAATGAAGTCTGACATTCTCATGTCCAGGGAGCTGAGAAGGAAACCAGTCTTGAGGAGATGGAGAAGAGTGAAGGAAATCAAAGAACACCTAAAAATTGTTATTGCCAAAATGCACAGCGATAGAATTTAATGATTATTCAGCTGAAAAGATAAGTATCAGCATGTGGAAGAAACCCTGAGCAGGAAATAAAAAAAAGAAAGGCCAGGCTATGCTATCATTTGTTCAATCGTGAATATAATGGATGATGAAGGAAAAGGTTTTGCCAGAAATGCAGTTTAGTTGGATCCTTAGTGAGGCATAAACTTTGCTCTCAGAAAGTCTTTCTTGAAAAATAAATTCATATTGGCTTGAATACAGGCACTGTCACACAGAGTGACAAGTGGCTGAGTGGCTGTAAACAAAAGGTAAAGATAAACGACACTGCATCAGGTCGGTGTGTCTGCATGGAAGTGACGGCCAACGAGATACCATCGAGGAGAGGCTGGAGCTGTCAGAGAGCTGCCCTGGCTTTATTTAACATCTTTGCTAATTGTCTGGAAAAGGAAGGAGAAATGCACCGCATTTACTTCATTTGATTTTCAAGAAAAGAGGCAAGAGTCTCACCTGCTCCTGGGAGACCCCTAACACCAAAGCACTGTATCCCAGTGTCGGCAGGGAGATGGATTGCTCCGAGGCTGCGCAGGCGATTGTTTGGGAAAACGCCCGATGGTGGAGGTGGTGGCAGCAGTACAAAAGAATATGTAGCAATTATCTGCCTGGCGAGGGGGCTGTACAGGAGCAATCCAGCTCTTGACGTAAGCAAAATGCAGTAAAGCGGATAAATAAATCTCTGTGTGTCGAAGGGGGTGTTTTCAATAAAACTGCAGGGATTTTTGCTCCAAATTATTTTAAGTATCTGTAATAATTCCATGGGGAATTTCTCATCTCCTCCTTTCATTGTGAGGGCGTTCATTCACCTTGCAGGCATATGAGTGAAGAGAAAGAGGTGAGACAGCATTCATTACTTGGATGTTGAGGTAAGGAGGGGGAAGAGTAGCAAGAGGAGTGTTTGAGTGGGCAGCCCGAAGGAGGAGCAGAGGCAGAGAAAGAGAATGGTGAGAATTAGGCAGAGATCTCACAAAGTTTGTCAAAGCCAGAAGGAAAAGGACTCTTTTCTTTCTGCCTTTTAGATGAAGGCAGACCTGGGTCTGTTGTGTCCTGACTGCTTACTGCCAAAACCAGAGCAACACTCTTTGAATAAAGAGAGGGAAAAACTTCAAGACAGGGAAAATAGAGTAAAAGGTAGATGAAAAGAAGACACAAATAACCCTTCATGCTGGAGGAAGGGATAATCCCTCCACAGGACAATGAGCTGAGGGGATAGAGATTGCTTTGGTCTCCTGAGGCTAGAGGAAAGAGGAGGAAAAAAAGCAAGCAAGTGCTGACAGATTTCTCCTACACTGCGTCTGAATTTTCTCATTCAGAAGATGGTTCTTAGCAGGCTGCTCAAGAGGCAGATCACCTAACCACTCCCCTGATTTCTTGATCATTTCTGCTGTATTGTGTAGGTGGTGCTATTGTCAGATGCCGAAAAGAAGAAAGAGACAGGGCAAGGCTAGGAAAACAAAAACAAATTATTTGTTATCTCTTCAAAAATTCAGCAAGTGACTCTAGAAAATAGGTCTGCACTTACTCCTGGTTTTAGCAAACTAAGTGTATTATTGCCTTTTCTCAATTTTGTCTTATTTTCCTAAAGGTATTTTTCACAGTTATTTTTCCTGCGCTATAAACCAGGGAATAACATCCCTCTGTAGAGGGGAGTTCTGCCATTTCATCATAATGTGCAGAGGGAAGTCTGTCGTTGCTCAAGGTCAATCTACTTGCAAAACCTTGAATGTTGAAGCTGAGAGGAAGGGATGTTCCCAATAGCCTGAGTCTCATCCTCAGATTGCAAAGGTAGAGCAACAGCTGAAGTGAGCTGATGCTGTTTCATGGAAGTCAATCTGCTTATTCCCACACCTGCCCTGAAAGCTGGAAATTATGGGCTTTCAAGCCATGTCAGTGGACCAGACGTGCATTAATAGGTGCCACTGGAGCACAAATAATTAATAAATATGACCATGAGTGTGTCCAGTAAGTGCTTCACCAAAGAACCTCAAGCATCAGTATCCAACAGCTTTTTAAACAAATCTTTCACATTGCCATTATAAAGTGAAAGAGGCACTTGACTCTTTAAAAGGTTTTTTCCCTCAGCTCTGAGTGGTATAAATGCAACATGATTTCATATGACTTCAGACAAGTGATAACTGTCCGGAGCAGGCTGCTCTGTATCACTGAGATGCTAACATTTGGCTAGCAGAAGTGGAAACACAGCAGGTAACAATCCAGCAGAGGCAGACTGATGGAACTATTTTATTCTGTTCTGTGCTGTGACCCATGTTACAACAGAAAAATATATTGGATTCCTGGTCTCTCCTTGTGACCCAAAAGAAGGGAAAGTTGTCAACACACAGTCACAACTCCAGGTCAAGAATTACCGACGTGATGATCTAATGAAACTTTTCATTTTCCCTATGGCAATGCAGGGAAACTTCCACCTCTCTTGTCATAAGAGATTCAACAGTCAGAATTCAATCCTATTCCTATTCAAGGGCAGAGCTGCCACTGGTATCAATAGGAGCAGCACTGGTATGAAATAGTTGAAATGTCAAGTGTGTATTTGCAGAAACCGATTCTGCTGAAGACTATGCAGATATAATTATGCTGCTCTTTTCCCCATTGCTCTCCTTTTATATTATCTAAGGCAAAGTGCCCACAGAGGACACAGATGCACTCTATTAGATGTAGAGTGAGTATTGTTAAAAATATCCTCTCCAAAACCAACTAGATATTTACTCCTTTGTAACCTCATCAACTGTGACACGATGTAATTACAGATTGTTCAAGAGTCTTGTCTGCCCACTCAGTGCCAGACTGAAAAACAACTGAAGAAAACATAAAAAGCAAAACCGACAACTGAGCATGTGCCCTCCATCATGTTCCCAGGAGGCTCAGTAACCAAGTATACACTGCACATCTCAGGGAGCAGAGTGCCCATCTCCAACATTCTTCTCCTCCACGAGGCACTTTTACAACACTAAAAATGCTAACAGAAGAAAACGGCAACATGTGGGAAAGTAAAGTTTAGACAAATCAACGTGGATGAGTCACTTTAATTTTTTTTATTTCTGCTGCACTAGCTTTCAAAAAAAGTCTGTGGTATTTTTCTGGGTAATGATTTCCTCTCTCATGCTGTGTTGGTGCACCCAGAACTGTGCCAGGACTTTGCCTAAATGCCCCGAGGTCTGTCCCCATAGCACAAACCTCAGTCCTTGTCCTGTAATCAGCCCCGCATGGGCAGAGCATCAGTACATGCAGAGCTCTGCTGAGTTTTGGGAGTTCTGCATGGATGAGACAATCTTCCCATGCAGATCAAGGATTGAGAGTGGGGCTTAAGAGACAAAATTATAAACAAGAGGATAAAACCCACTGTGAAATACCGGGTAATTTTTTAAAATGTAATTTAGCAGGTGTTTAGTGATTACCCTGAAAAAAAAGGCACAAACACTTTCATGACTCATATTTGTGCTTCAGTTGAATTCTCTCTTCCATGCTATAGCTGTAATTTAAAATATTTGCTTCACCCTGAGAGGAAAAATGAAGATGTTTGAAATAAAGCACTGCTGCAGAACTTACCCCCATAGAGTACACACAAAAACTGTATCACCAGCAAAGGCTGAATTCTGATCATGGCTCTTCCTTGGCAAGAGCTGTATTCACCTTCTTATTTTGAATTCCTCTTTTCTGTTACACTAAATGTTTATACTTGGTCAGCTATAGCTAATAGCTAATATTACAGTATAAATAGTTAATATTATAGATCAACATTTTGGTGCTATGGGGACTGCCTTACATATTTGTCCTAATCTAGTGATGTTTTACAATGGCAGGTCTTTCTTAATGTTTTCATAATGTGAAAGGTAAGTGCTGATTATATAAATTAATAAGTGAAGGGGTAGGGTGACAAATGACTTCTTGATAGCAAATTGGTAGTGAAATTATAACTGTTCCATTGTGTTTAATATGACTTGCTAAATTAAATGGTTAGGGTTTTCTGCAATTTCACTGTGACTCTGCAGAGCATCACACAGGATGCTACAGATTATCCCTGCTTTAGCCAGTGTTCCTTACCATCCATGTGCTTCTTTGTAAAGCACTTTCTACATCCTCAGATGCTATAAAGAGCAGCAGCTCCATTGATAGGAGTGTGGTCCAGGACATGGCACTGCTTATCAGTATTACAGAAATGAGTTGAAATTGAGCAAAAATGTTTCTTCCAAGCAATGACTTTTGAACCTCTCCTCTTTCTTTCTTTGATGATTTCTTCATCTTTCCTCATCTCTTATTAGAAGACAATGTTGGTTTCTCACCATCCAGCATATAGAATGAAGAAATCTCTGACAGGAAGATGTGGGGAAAGCAAGAGTTGATAAATTATTTTTAGAGGCTAAACGTCAGGTAAGTTATACAATGACTCTATCAGTTTATACAGGTATTCCCTGGTGGAAAAGATACCTAATAAAGTGCTTTCAACCTTGTTGACAAAAGCTTGAACAAGACTGAATGGCTGGAAGTTAGACAAATTCAACCTTGAAACAAGATGTAATTTTCTGGCAGGCAGGGTAATTAAACTCTAAAAGATTTCCAGCAAAGGTGAGGGTCTCACTACTGCTGGAGGTTGCAAGGCAATACCACACATCTTCCTAACAGATGAGGTTTCAATACAGCCTCAGAGCAAGCATGGGCAAGAATGATCCCTTCTCCCTCTCATGCTCAACTGGCCAGATGGAGATGACTGGGCACTTGGAGATTGGGGCTTTTTTTATTTATTTCACTGTTTTAGGGTTGGAGTTTGTTTTCAAAATTACAGACTTGCCATAACTGACAAAAAGGCACCAAAGATCTGGCTTGTAAACAGAGACAAATGTTCCTAGATACTACGTATGAATTTCTGGCTTAAATGCACAGAACCACATTGATTAAGGGTTGGAAAGAATTTCTCAGCTCCAACTGGAAAAAAATGGGAGATGGAGAAAGAACTACTTTTACTAATTGTGATCAAATAGGCACATCCCATTTAATGAACTTTCCATCATCACTGAGGCCTCACACATACTTGGCATTACAGCTTGTTCTTTCTGTGTTATGCCTGTGGCATGCAACTGCCACCCCTGGAGACTTAAATTCTTTAATCTAACTAAAATCATCATTTAATCTATGAAAATATTTGTGTATCAACTAAAACTGAATAGACCATATTATACAGGAGATCAAACTACAGGATCTTGTAACACATTCCTATCTTAGAAGGAATTACTCCTAAGAAATCAAGGATCAATGTTGTTTTCCTTTATCATGATATTAGTTTTGATAGCAATGCCAACAAAATTCCTAGATATGCACAGGGATATTCAAACCTGCCACCTTTGCCAGCAGCTGTGAGTTCAAGAACTGCTTGAAAAGCTCAAATGATGCACAATGCAGCTGCCCACTGTGTTACACAGGGATTGCTGAAGGTAAATTGGAGCTTTTGGTTGCAAATAAGCTGAGTAATGTTTTAACTATTACACTCCAATTATCTATGCTGCTTTATTCACACAACCTGTTACCATATCAACATCTCTGCAACACAGGCACATATCCCCTATGAAACACACATAATTCTGGTACCATAGTGCTTTCTCCCGAAGGAACCTATCCATCATGGTACCTTTTCTTCCCAGGCCACACATAACAGAAGCTATTCGTAATCTAGTAGAATTATGGCATGTGGGATCCACATCCAAACTGCTGTTATTCCTCTTATCTCACTGTTTTATTTCCGTTTTGGATAAATGGCAACATCTTGACTGATTCTATTTGATCACAGAGCATGGACAAAACAGTGGGATGTGTCACTATGGTAATCATGGCAAATACACAGTGATTTCTGGAGATGTATTAGACATCTCACTGCTGGCTGGCTGCAGCTTCACAACTCAGCTGCCAGCTGTCTTGGAAAGCTGAAGCAGCTACCAAGCTAATGTTAAAGCAGATTCTGTGGCTACACTTGCCATGATTCTATCAGCAGCTGCTGCTCAAAGAGTGGGGAGGCCAGTAACCAGTTGCTTTGGAGTAACTGTTCCTAGCTCATTCAGAAAAAGTTTATCTCCAGGTTTGTGAACAAGTTTTGTGTGAAAGAGGATTGTGTGGCAGACAGCAAAGAGCAGTAGGGCTGAGATATTTCACAGAATCTATTAGGCTGGAAAAGACCTTTAAGATCATTGAGTCCAACTCAAAACCCAGCACCGCTAAGTCCATCACTAAACCAGTCCTTAGGTGCCACATCTCTTAGAAATGTTGATTCCACCCCTTCCCTGGGCAGCCTGTTCCAGTGCTTGACAATCTGTGAAGAGAAAACATTTTTCTTAATATCCAGTCAAATCCTCCCCTGATTCAAGTTGAGGCTGTGTCCTCTTGTCCTGTTGCTTTTTCCTTGGGAGGAGAGAGAGACCCCCATCTGGCTACACCCTTCTTTCAGGCAGTTGTAGAGAGTGATAAGGTCTTCCCTGAGCTTCCTTTCATCCAGGACAAACAATCTCGGTTCCCTCAGCTGTTATAATACTTGTGTTTCTGACCCTTCACCAGCTTTGCTGCCCTTCTCTGGACACTCTCCAATACATCAGTGTCTTTCTTGTAGTGAGGGGCCCAAAACAGAATCCAGCATTAGAAGTGCAATTTCACCAGTGCCCAGTACAGGGGGACAATCTCTGTCCTGGTCCTGCTGGCCACACCATCTCTGATCCAAGCCTGGATGCCTTTGGCTTTCTTGGCCACCTGGGCACACCTGGCTCATGTTCAGCTGCTGTCAACCAGCACCCCCAAGTCCTTTCTCACACGGCCACTTTCCAGCCACTCTGTCCCCAGCCTGTAGCGTTGCCTGGGATTGTTGTGACCCAAATGCAGGACCCAGCACTTCACCTTATTGAACCTCACACCACTGGCTCTGGTCAGTCCAGTCTGTCCAGATCCCTGTGCAGACCTTCCTGCCCTTCAGCTGATCAACACTCCCACCCAACTTGGTGTCACCTGCAAATGGACTGAGAGCATACTCAATCCCCTCACCTGGATCACTAATAAAGATACTAAGCAAAATTGACCCCAGCACTGAGCCCTGGGGCACACACTTGTGACCGGCCACCAGCTGGAGGTAACTCCATTCCCCACCATCCCTGGGCCTGGCCGTCCAGCCAGTTTTTATCCAGTAAACAGAGCACCAGTTCAAGCCATGAGCAGCCAGTTTCTGGAGGAGAATGCTATGTGAAATGGTTTCAAAGGGTTTGCTAGAGTCCAGGTAAACATCCACAGCCTTTCCCTCACTGACTTAGCTCACCTTGTCATAAGAGGAGATGAGCTTGGCCAAGCAAGGCCTGCATTTCATAAACCCTTATTGGCTGGGCCTGATCCCCTGCTCTGTACAGAGGTCTTTTGAAGCAGATATAAAGCGAGTTTCCTGAAGAGCTGGATCACCACAACACACTGACAGAATATTAATTTTAGCCTTGTGATCCCAACACACCTAATTCCAGAATATGGGTTTGTCTCAATCAAAGGAAAACAGAACTAAATAGATCAAGCAAATTACACGTACCAAATAATGTTTATCTCCAATGCCTGGGTTCACTAGATCTGCTATAAATTTCTCCTCTCTAAATATCTAACATATGATGAAATAAATGCTGTCACTGTGGAGAGGAAGATTTGGATCCAGAGTAGATTGCATCATATTGGCTGTTCTTTCTCACAGGACAATTACTCTGCAAACAGACCCAAATCTGAAAGATTGCCTGGCTCTAATAACCATAAAGTTTTATGGCACCAATAGCCTCTGAGTCACTCATCTGTTTCTTCCCAATCTATATCTCCCAATATCCACTATTCAAACAATAAAATGTGAGAACATATTTGCATATTATGCCAGTTTCTAAATGAGTAGGCCTCATCAGTCTGATTAATGCTCTGGCTGAGCTTACATACTTTGTACTGAAGAATTTTTTCACCTAGTGCTGTATCATAAAGATGCACAAGTCATATCCCACAGCATGTTGACAGTTTGCATGTTACAAAACACATTGCAGAGTTTTCCTCTGGTCCAAAACATAGCATTCAAGAACTAAACATGCATTTTAAGGGATCTCTGAAAATTTGAAGAGATTGAAGAACATCAGCAAGAAAAGAGTCATACCATGCTGTTAACTTGCACAGTTCTGAACAATCATTGCAAAATTCCTTGTCTTTTGGGTACACGTCCACGGGACATCTACATCAAAGTGCTCTGAATTCACAGAGCCAAGCTGCTTTGCTGTTCATTCCAGAGTGGTTGTCAATAGTCTTCTCATTTTGCAGCACCTTGGTGGGGACATTTTCTCAAGCAGTATCAGCATATACCATACTCACTCTCCCAAAGCAGCTCCTCTTCTTCCTAGTTACATGAAAGAGTGCCCCATCCTTCATGACAGGGCTGCCAATAGAGAGGTTCATTCAGGTATTACCCTGCCCACACTTTGGTCCTATTTCCTCAGACATTCCACCTGTCAACTTAGTGTTGTATGTAAGACTCCCTTAAGTGGTAATAAACAAGGTGCACTCACAGGTACATGGCAAAAAAACAAGGGGTGAAGAAAATCCATGCTGTCAAGACAAGTGGGGGAAAAAAAATGAACGGTTGCCCACAATTTTGTTCACTTTCAAGTTCTGGCAGTGAGCCCACAGGTCCCCTAGGAGCAGGATTTTCACTGAAATCCTGGCCTTTAGCAAACCTGATGGGGAACATTAGACAGAGCAAAGAGGGTATGTTTTGAAAAACTCTCAGCAATCCCACAGAGGTGAGCTCAAATGGGATGAATTCATCTCTGGGAAGCCAGAAGGAGGCCCCGGGATAGATTAAAAAGAACTCACCATATCCTTGTTCATACTAATAACAAGAGCTGCCTGTCTTAGGGTTTGCTAACAGACTGTTCCCAGTGCCCTTGACCTGAAGCTCACTTTACTTTTGACATTTCCTGAGCAGCTGGCATTAAACAGAGGGTTTCTTTATCTGGGCTGCAATACTTTACTTTATCCTTTGTTGATTCTCATCAACTTCATCACACCATACAATGTTTGTGGATTAATGTAAACTCTATGAAGATTACAGATAGCATAAACTGGTTGAAATTACTTCAGAAAAAAAATGCTTTAAATTACAGAAGGATCTTTGCAAAGAATATGTTTGTGCTAAAGCACTATTTTAAAGCTATTGTTAAAAATGCAAAGCTTTTTTGTTTATACAGTCCAAATAGAAAAGGAGCATTAGAAAGTTTGCATTTTTTAAAGTAAATTGAAAGAAGCCCTTTGTCTCTAAAAGAAAGAAGCTTACACTGAAACAATAGCATTAAAAATTTGGAGGTAAATATAACTGTTCTTTTCCATGGAAATAGATTTGATTTTTTTTTCAATAAGATGCCACAGAAATGAAGAAAAAAAAATACAGTTTACTATTTTTCCTTTGTTTCTCCTAGCTGCTCCTGCTTTCTGAAGATTTCCTCCTGTTCCACCCTGGCCACACACCAACCTCCTGCTCATCATGCCCCAAAATGTTCCCTTTCCTCATTCAGCTCTTTCCTTAAGAGCTGCTTCTTTTGTGAAAGCTTTCTGCATCATTTTTCTCCCTGTTGGTGACTCCAGACCTTCTCACACTTGAACTATTGTCCAGTATGTATTGTATCCATTTGAGTGAGGTTGTTAGGTCCATACCCCAAAGGCCTCCAGCTCCTCCCTCGCCCCTCAGCGCACAAACACTGCAAAGGGAATTATAAAATCTTAATCAGGAGAACTCAGCAAGGTTCCTCCTGAGGAGCTGCCCACAAAGTGTCCTGGGGAAGATGCAAAGCTTGCTGGAGTTGAGGTCACTCTGCCCCGAAGGTTCAAGCACTATTTTGGTGAAGTTTGGAGCGATGCATGAAGACAAAAGCTGTGCTGCAGACATCATTACAAGAGCTTTCCACAACCTGACAGCAGACTTACAGAAAAAGCTTGGCTGCTGCTGGTTGAATTTCTTGTGATTCCTCAATAGGGAATCACTATTTAAGCTATCCCAAATCTCATGGTATGTGCAGCATATATTTGTATAGGTGTGGGAATAACATGTTCCAATGCCTTAGACACAAAGTATTGTATACAAAAATGAAGATGTATACAAAAATGAAAAGTGTAAGCCCCAATTATTTGCCTCACCAAAACATGACCTATATTTCCTGCAAATGCAAACTGTTAACATATATTTTGTTTTAATGTATGTTGCAGGGAACCACTGCCACCAAAAAAAAAAAAAATACATCCATATGTACAAATTTTAATACTGTGTTTTCAGCTAAACGTATCTCAGACATTTCTCAACTTTAAGCACTGTGGGTTCTCTAATAGCCTGAAATATTTTTAATGGAATTTGATGAAAGTTCTTTCAAATATGGGTGGGATAGACAATACAGTTTTTCCTTAATCATTTTCTTCAATTGAAAACATTTTAATAATAGAAAATAATAAAACGTTAGAACCCTTGCAGCTGAAGCTCTTAGGCACTGCCTGATGGCCAGAGCTCACCACAAGTATTTTCTTCTCCTATATGCAGTGTTTCACAGACTTTCTTATTTTTTAAGTGATCATTGGTTTTTACACAACAGAACATTCTGTTTAACAATCCTAGAAACAAGGCATTGTTCTACTCTGAACAAGGGTCAGATATATTTCGTCTTCATCTCAGAGCTCTTACTCAAGTATTTACTTCCCCCAGAGGAAGAAATCATGAACTAGTCAGGATCTGAGGTGCAAAAAGGCATAAAATTCCACAATACAAAATAAATAGAAATTTATCAAATTGCTCAGTAATTTCCTTGCTGGGTAAACTGTTTAGTGTGGAATTCTCTGAAAAACAGGGCTCTGAGGAGAAGCAGGGCTATCTCATCTCTCACATCAGTGATGAACCTTCAAGGTACAGAGAGACCTCTGCTGAGGTCAATACTTGGACAGCTAAGGGTGCCCACTCAGTGGAGTCTGGCCAAAATTACACCATCTGATTCAAAACAAGGATCAGGTTCATTATTTTTTGCTAGAATTAAGAATTTTTCAAGTCACAGTTGTCCCTGGGGACTTGATACAGAAAGGATTGAAACCATTTATCACTAGTTTGAAAAAAATACCCCAAGCAAGCCCAAACTGCATGAGCACAAGAGAGGTGTCTCTTCTGACATCAGTATTCATTAGGTATAGGAAAATATTATCATTTCTGTAGCATAACATCCACTGTACTTCTTACTCCAAGAAGATTAGGGGAATTAAATGAATTGTAGCAACCTGTGTATTCAGGTATGAAGCACCAGAGGCTTTGTTCAAGCAAGAGCGGGGGATTCCAGCTGAAGAGTGATCTTTGGGGAACAAGATCCAGTTTTGCAGGCATGTTACAGCTGTGGCTGTAGGGAACATCTCCACAGCCAAAGGCTCCTGGCACCATCGCCAGAGGCCTGAGCCACGCTGGCCTCGCCTATGGAAGGTATTGGGTCAAAGATATCTCTTAGGAGGCAAGAAAAGCCCGCTGGGCTGCTGCGTCCCTCACACACCGAGGGGACAATTTCCTCTCCAACTGTTAGAAAATACCACTTCTGGTGTTTGTATCCTATTTTGTCTCCGAACCGAAGAGGGGGGATAAAATAATACCCCAGCAGGTCACGGAGTTCAGTGAAAAATCCTACAAGCTTTTCCTGAACAAATAACAGATAGTGACCTCTGGCCTTGCCTTTGCATGAGAATTGCCATCGGCTTCGGGAGCCGCTGCTGCGGCGGGGGACGCGCAAACGGCAGATTCTGATTTAAAACTGATTTCCCCCCCACCCCCCGATTTTTTTTTTTAACTATTTTTTTTTTAAGAACCTAGAAGAAAAGGGGGGTGGGGGTGGGGGGGGAGGCCTGGCAGCTCATCTACATTACAGATCAGGCCCTCTTTGAGCAAACCAAGCATCCATAATTCATTACATGTTTCCTGCAGGGCCTGGAGACGGCAGAGCCTCCCTAGCAACAGAGCCATGGCAACAGCGCGCGCCGCCCGGCCAATCCGCGCGCGCCTTGCAGCCGCCGTCGGACCAATCAGGAGGCGCGACACAAAGAGAGGGCGGGCGGCAGTGGCGGGGCGGGTTCTGAGGGAATTGCGTGGTTTGGGGAGAGTGTCCATCCAATTCTTCAATTCTTAACTGTGAGTGTTGTGTAAAACTGAGAGAATTTTTGAGGGCTTTGAGCACTAGGAAGCGGATTATTAATCTGCTTGTTTGTTTATCTTTAGGAATTTTTTTT
>VRYO01002734.1:8589329-8754610 GCA_009812075.1 Sialia sialis | reverse complement strand
GAAACTACTGTATTTTAAAGCACCTTCACCTTGAGGATTTCTCAGAGAGAAAATGCCGTGTGTGCACCTAGCACAAAACCTCTGTAAATTTGTCAAAATGTATCCACTCCTCTTTCTTATTTTTAATAACAAAGATTCTTAAGTGCAAATCGCTGTGTAATTTGGAAAACAGGATTTGTTATTAGGTCTTCGAGGCAGAAATGCTCCTCGAGAGCGTGCTGTATGACTCCAGAAATGACACATCACTTTTAGAGAATCGGCTGAAAAATCAGATTATTTTTCTCTCCACTGCACCCTCCAGCAATAACCATTGCATTGTGGCTTTGCCCTTCCAAGCCCATGGCTTGTTTTATCGCAGGACACAGTCATTGCTCTCGGTGACATACGAGAGAATGAAGCAAAAATGCCAGTGACAGAATAGTGGCGGAACAACCCAAAAATTTGCTGTAGTAGAAGTTGTACCTGGAAATAAAAAGTGCTGAAAGCGTTGAGCCTCACCACATGCAATTCCTTTGTGAAGTTTTGTTAACTCTTGTTGTAGTAATGCCACACATACAAAAATGTGTAATTTCCCTTATTTGAGGGGAAGGGATTGAGCTTTGTTTAGATTAAATAAGAGCAGTGAAGGCAGAAAAGCTCGTTGATCACTAAAGGCACACAATGGTAACTTACTGCATCCATCATATTCTATAAAGCAATATCATTTTTCTCAGAATGGCATAAGGAAATAGTTGCTTTTGATGTATTTGTGTTTAACACATATTTTAAAAGAAATACTTGATGTCCATGTGGGTACAGAGGTCTGTAAATCCTAGTATAAAACTGTATCTTTTATCTTCAAGGAAAATGAAAAGCAATCATTTATCCAAACCTGAACATTGCACTTGAAGCGGAGATACTGTGGGTTATCTGAGTAACCCCTCAACCTAAAAGCTGATCCCAAATTCCACTCTAATGCTTATGTTGCTCAGATAGTGAGAGCAGAGATCAGAAGATTTGCTATGGATGCTTCAAAGTACATTTTGGGACCCAGTGCCCCGTGTTGAACTTCAAGAGATGATGCATAAATTGAATAAAGGCTTGAAAGCTGCCAGGGGAAGATTGAAAAATACATTCCAATCTCCCCTCATATATTTTATAAATTGTTGCAAACTACCTGCCTTTTCAAGGCCATGCCTTCTGAGATTCCACAAATGAAAAAATAACTGTATCACTAACTTTTTTGATGTGATAAATGGCCGAGAACTGTTCTTTATCTTTCCTTTCTTTCAACAAATTAGTACAACTAATTACTATGTTTTCTGTTCAGATGTGGCAGCTTCCCCCTTGTTTGAAGAGAGGCTGTGTTAGGATTTTCACAGCAGTATTTTGCAGCAGACAGACCTGAGATCAAAATATTTATTTTACCTTTAAAAAACCCTAACAACAAATAGTCTGAAAACATAATTAATGTCCGGATTTTTTTTTCTTTTTCAAGAATGATCAATTTAGGAATTTCATATTTTGCTTGCAATTAGACACAAATGAAAATTTGAACATCAGGCCTGTGACTGTTCATTAGAATCATTTAATGAATCCTGTGGTCTGCATAGTTAAAAATCAGAAATTGCTTTCCAAGATGCTGAAATTGTCCCTTACCTTTATCCTTAACTTTGACAGATTCCACGTCAGACTGGAGGCATGCTTTCTGTGAAAGGCACAGTACTCTCTAATGAGCTGTTACAATCACACAAGTTAAGCTAATGAATTTCTTATCCTCTTATGTGGATAAAAGTTTCTGTTAGAAGTCAAAAGATCTCCAGTTTTTAAGTGGATTTGTTTTTGCCTTTAGGGGAGGGAGGGGAGGAAAGGATACTGCAATGAACGAAATTCATTGTATTTTTCTAAACAGACAGCACTGGCAATAACGAAACCATCACCATTATAAAGAATCTTCGAATGCTCCATTTGAAGTGTGGAATGCTTCATGGATCTACAGGCACAGGTGGAAATAGGAGCTCACGCTTGAATGAACCAAGTGAGTCTGTGCAGGAGAGAGAACCCTGCTTCCCCTCAGATCCTTGAATGGCTCCGTGTGTGGGGAGGAAGGCTCAGTGCTGGCAGAGCACCCCCACCTGTGTCACAACACAGCGTGTGCAATAATGAATGTCCCTTCATGTGCAAAGGCTAAAATCTTCATTTGTAAGGGGGCTTTCTGATGTACTGATGAACATCAGTCTGGAGCTTCACAGTGGTGAGGTTGTAGAGTAACG
Source organism: Sialia sialis (assembly GCA_009812075.1). Lineage (NCBI taxonomy): Eukaryota > Metazoa > Chordata > Aves > Passeriformes > Turdidae > Sialia > Sialia sialis. The sequence continues at coordinate 8,752,358 of VRYO01002734.1, read as the reverse complement.
ATATTGCACACTTAAATGGGGATCTGGAAGCATTTTGCAACCATTTACTGCTCACACCTCGCAGCATTACAGGGATATATTTCACCTGGGCCATAAAAGCTGTGTTGTTCCACGTTTAAGTGCTACTGCTTCTGTAGAAACTCTCGGTAATCTCAAGAGCTGGAAGGGAAAGTCATGAATTATTTCAGTACAGAGTCTGATGTGCAGACTGCAGTCCCAGAGCAGGGGTGCCTTAAGAGAGAAAGGTGGGAAGGGAAGGGAAGGGAAGGGAAGGGAAGGGAAGGGAAGGGAAGGGAAGGGAAGGGAAGGGAAGGGAAGGGAAGGGAAGGGAAGGGAAGGGAAGGGAAGGGAAGGGAAGGGAAGCTTGACTGCAATTTCTTCTCCTGTAAATGGTCTCAGAGTGTTCCAAAAGGAGTTTTGAATCTTGCCAATAAGTTCACATGGAGGTTCTGGGCATATGTTAATTTATGCTGCTGAACTAGTTTCTCTCCTCAGCAAGTGGAGAATTATTTTCTCTACTCTTGTCTTAGGAGTACGTAGAGAGTCTGCACATCTCTTTTGAGCAGTTTGCTGTTCATTTCATTTAAAATAGTGAAGGCTGAAACTGTACGATATCTTAACAAGGTTAAAGTGTTTACTAGTTACATCTTAGGCCCAAATTATTTTTCCAAAGTAAGCAGCATTGTTTAGCTTATGTCCTTAAGTAAGGACAGGAGCCCAGTCATGGCCTGACTCAAAGCCCATGAAATTTAGCCAGAACACCTGAGTTATTTCAAAAGATTGAGATCAGGCTCTAAACGAGCCACCTGCAACAATTCAAACCCCAAACAACAAGCAGGATAGGTGGTTTTATTTATTGTTTCCTGTCTGACAACACAGAATTCAAATTTTCCAGTGTGTTTCACATGATCCTTGCTTTCTTAAAGTACTTCATGGAAGCTCAGTGTTTTCCCCAAATTTTGAGTTGATGTATAGGGAGAGGTCAGTGGATTTGCTGTGGATTGGCAACTGCAGTGAGTGTACCAAAACCTCCAAGTGGCTTGAAACCTGTACTTCAGCACTTCACATTTATTTGGATTTTAAAGCTTTGCTCAGCTAATTCTACTGTGTCCCAGCAGCCTGGAAAATCCCCAGAAAAAAAAAAACCCTAGGGGCTGCCCTTTTGCTATTGTCTCTTTCCGAAAGGGGCCCAGGTAGTGACTTGTGAGTTCCTTCTACACAAAGCAGAGAGAGGAAAAAAGAACTAATCTCCCCTGCCCCCCGTGTGCGAGAGAAAGCGGGGCTCAGCAGCGTGTGTGCATCCCAGCGAGAGCAGGGCTGGGGCACAGGATGACCTCCGGCTGCCTACAGCCACAAAGGGACCATGGCATTGACACAGCCTGACTGCTCTCCTTCGGAGGGGACAGATTGAGAGGAAGTGACCCTTGGTGCCCCCCTTCTGCAGGGGACCTTGTGAAATAAGTGTTGCTCTTCTTTTCCTTCCTTCCTCAGGCAGCTCAAAGAACTTAACGATGAGAAATTGCTCGCTTTTGCTTCATCATTCAAAGAGCAAGCAATGAAGAGACTTTTTCCTTGAAAGGGGTGAGGAGGAAGTGTGGAGGAGCTAGCCTTAACTATTTACTTCTGTCTTGGGAAATCCAAAACTGGTCCACAGGGTTCACGGATGACAGGGCATCAGGCAGCAGCAGCAGGAGCTCAGGGTGAGGCTGTGGGAGTCTATCGGGGCTAGTTTTCTAAGGGGACTCATAAAATGATCCCTGAGGCCCCATTCCCAAGAAGCAGGAATATCAGGACATTCAGAGCTGTTTAACACAACTCCCCTATGGCATCTGGTTAATTCCAAGTGAAACCCAGATCTGGGAGGACAAGAAGAATTCTGGAGACTGTGAAAAGGAAAAGGCTGATTTGGGGGAAAGGATGTAGGGATGGTTAAGCCCATGTCACAGCTGTGTGATCAGTCTGTGCCCATCCATGCTGAAGTTCACAGTGCCAGACTTTGAACCCAAGGCCAGGCCTGGGTAGCTTTGAGCATCAAGGTCCTATGAGGGGCAGCTGGGGGTGTTCAGCCTGAAGAAAAGGGAGGCCTTATTGCTCTCTACAACAGGAGAGTTTGTAGCCAGATGGGGGTTGATCTCTCCTCCCAAGTGAAAAGTGGTGGGACAAGAGGAAATAGCCTCAAGTTTTGCCAGGGGAGGTTTAGATTGAATAGTACAAAAAGGTCTCTTCAATGAAAGGGTTATCAAGCATTGGCACAGGCTGCCCAGGGTTGTGGTGGAGTCATCATCCCTGTAGGTATTTATATGACCTGTAGATGCGGCACTTAAGAACATTGTTTAGTGATGGACTTGGCAGTGCTGGACAAATGGTTGCACTTGATGATGTAAAGGTCTTTTCCAATCTAAACAATTCTGGGGTTCTATGATAAACATTTCATGTGCAGCCCTGGTTCACATCTCCTGGCTGTTGAGGGGCAGTAGGTAAAGCACATGGACTCCCCCCACCCTCTTCAAAGGAGTTTTAAATGTCTCTCAGATGCACTTGGGGTAAGTTGGGGAGGGAGGGAATGACCTTTGGATTCTCCCTCCAGAGGGAACCTGAGAAAATGACCTTTTGGCCCTTAGCTCTGCAGGGGCTCGGGAGAGGTCGGGAGGAATGACTCTGGGTCCAATCTTGCTCACCACAGGGGCTAGGGGAAGGCAAAAGGGAAAGAACTCCAGGAATATGTGATCACGGGAATTTCTGTCATCTTCTGAAAAAGAGGCATGTTTACTTCATAGCCCCTGCAAGAAAAATAACCTGCCACTGAGAAACAAGCAAGTCCATTTAAAGCAAGAAAAAGCATCTACTCAGTGACCTAGAAATCAATGCCGAAAGTAAAAGCTGATAAATAAATAAATAAATAAGTAAATAAAATAATCAGGGATGTTGCGCAAAAATCAAGGGCTGCCCTCTGAAGAGGTGTAATCAAGGCTCTGAGCCTTCAGTTATAATGGTTTTGATTAAAGAAAGCTGTGCAGAAGTAATCTATTTTATTTTTAAATGGCCTGATTTTCCCTCTCTGCTCTCTTGGAGGCTGAACCTAGAACAATTTGGAGGAGGACATGAAGTGTTCAGGGAAAAGGGCAAGAGAAAAGGTATGCATTTAATAAAAATGAAAACTGACATCTGCTTATGTTACTTTTGGGGTTTGATGGCACACATTAAAATTCACTGAAAATAGCTGTGCTCTGGCAAAATAAAAACATGAAATCCTCGCTGATCAAGCCACACAGTTCTGCACTTTTTCCACAAAACCTGCAATATAATTACAGGCACAGTTGTCACCTGGAGCTGGGGATGGAGTTCATCATGTGCTGTGTACCTGGGGCTTTGTTTATTCTTTTTTACTCTTCCCAGTATAAAAAACTTTAAAACTTCCTTCCCACAAACTCTATATTTATTCACAATTTTGAACTCTTCACTTGTTTCCATTATGGCTGAAAACTTCTTCAAGTGTGAAAATCTTCTCTTCTTATATAGGGTCAAATATATTTTCTTTGCTTGATAAATAAAGACAAATAGTAGAAAAGAACCTCAAAAGAATCCCAGCTTGGGTGGGAGAGGGGGAAGTTTACATTTTCTTCCTTGAGAAGGTCAGATGTTTATTCAAGCCCATCTGAGCCTTTTGAACAGAGCCTGGGCTGTGCTGGAAATCTCCTGAGAGCAGCGTTCCTTGGAGAATAGAAGGGAAGGCTGCCTTCAGAAGGGCTGGCCACAGAGTGGTCAGCTGGCTTCAGAGTCTAGCAGTGCCAAAGGTGCACTGAAACACAGGGTGCAGAAACAAAATTTAGAAATGCTGTCAATGCTTAGCTCTTTCCAACCTTTTTTCTTTCGTTGTTAAAATAAGCTGCATAAACTATTAAAGCCTGGAAAAGCAAAGGGAATCCAAAACTTCTCCCAAGTGTTCAACTTTGGTTTGGTAAGTTACAAGTTTTAGTGGAAAGCCAGACCACATCTTCATTTGGCTGTGGTCAACTTTTTGGGAAGATAAAGCAACTGATTGTAGTTGGTGTTCTTTTGACACCTTTTAATGCTTCAGGCTTACATTGGCGTTGTTTTCACATTGGAAGTTTGACATAGAAACTAATGTACACAGAAAGAAAAACATCTTTGTGTAACTTGGCCTATAAAAGCTTCAACAGCATGTTTACAGCACAGCAGAGCTGTTTAAAGCCGAAAATCTCAGCACTCCTTCCTGGGAGGATGGCTGTGAACATGAGCACAGGCAAGATGCTGATGTCCTCTTTGCAGAGGTAGGCAACAGCATTAGACAGTGCCTGCAGCCACAGCTTCCTCTGCCAGGACTAGGGTCTGGAAGTACTCCTAATAAAATACAAGAGTCCAAACAGACCTGAAAATTACGATTTTGGGCTTGGAAATTGTCTTTGGCCACAATGAATGGGCAAAAGCTTATTGTGTCCTCCAATCCCCAGTCATAATTAACATTTGATTTCCAGAAGCGTGGCAGTCTTGTATGTTCTTTGCAGGAGCAGCATGTGTTCTCTATTCAGAGGAAATCAAAGTTGTATGATGTTTCCATTTCAGCAGCATGCTTCAGAGAACAAATTTAGCCATTCAAAGCAGACCTACTTTTAAATAATAGTAAGATAACAAGGAAGTCGTGGTACAAAGAACCAAATGAAGTTATATTTCTCACCTGTTAAAATTACTTTTATAATATGCTGTCTGCTATCTTAGCTTCTGAGTCTGCAAATAAAATAAGCAGTGGTTTAAACCAAAAGTTACTTAATCCTTAATTTGTGAGGAATAATATCATGGCACTCGTGGCCTTGCCTGCATCTGGACCATCCCTTTCCTGAAGTGAGACTCATCCTCTGCAGCGGTCTGGGAGCACCCAGCACAGGATGTGGCACTTTTTCTGCTTGGAGACCATTTTACATCTTTTTTTAAAACTTTTTACCAGGTACTTATGCATTAATGTGCTGTCCAGTCTGAGGTACAATTATGGGAAAGCACACCAGAAGTCATTTATAAGGTCTGTGGTACCCTAAGGTTACCCCAATCATATCTCCATAATGCTGAACCATGCTGTGTAGGCACATCTTTGTGTTGCTCTTCATTACTCCATAATGATGAGGAAAAGCTGAATAAAATTGGATTTATCCAGAAATAATGTCTTTTTTTTTGTCCTCTTGAAGTCACAGTTTTTTATGTGGTAGCAAGACACCTCTTTTGCCAGGAGGAAAACAGTCAGCTCTAAGAAACACAATCACTTGAAATAAAATAGAATTCACCACATGATTTTCCACATCAATGTGGTGTGCATATGCACTGGCCAAATTCCCATGTTTATTAAGGAGGGAGAAGTTGCTTGGGGTGTCACCTACAAAGCTTGGATTTGGCTTCAACAAATATTTTTTCTCTTGGTTTGTGTCCCAGGCTTGTTCTGTTTTTTACAGGTTATGCAGGGATCCATGGAGCTCACATTCCATGTAGATGAAATGTAAATTCACTGAGTTTTTGCACCGATGATGAAAAATGTGTTTAGTAGATTATTATTAAGTGAGAAAAAGCAATGTGTGATGGAAATCCGTGTCTTTGACACCATTAAAATTCTTTCCGTTAATATTGATGAGCAGTGGTTGTAAGTCTTGTGTGCATTTGTGTGAGCAGGATGACAAATAATAAAAAGATGACTGGAATCACAGAAGTGCAGGGATACTGATACAACCATCATCCTTGTACAGGGATTGGCTGCCATGCCCCTGGCATGTGTTTTTTGCCAAAATACCACTGAGCAGTGCATGTTTGCTGGGTGGGTATTGTAACACATCCTAACACAAAACAGGGAGGGGGTATTCACTGACACATTCTGATTAATTGGTTAACAGGAGCCTCCTCATAGTCATTACAGCTATTCAGCCATATCACTTTTGAAATCTGAAGGCACAATTTTATCTGAGAGTCCATATGGCTTATTAGGAAACTGTGCATATAGAAAACTAGCTCTATCCTGAACCAAGATAATATTTATCTAATAGACCATTACAACTGGGAGAGAGTCAATATGGTCTCTCATTTGAGCATGCATTTTGATATGCATTCTACCTATCCAAACACAAGTCATTTACATTGCAAGCTATCTGTCTGGTAAATCCATGTTTAGGTAATTCTTATAACGGTGGGCCTTTTTTACAAGAGAGATTATGAAGATGACTTGAATGCATTGCAGTCCATGGACTAATTTGGAAATTACTGAGTATTTGCCTGATAGATTGTAATGGACTCTGATGGAGCTGTTGGCTTTTATCAGCTAAAACCGTATTTTGGTATGTAAGCAAATTTGAAAAAGCAAAATATTTGCAGAATAATCAATCAGGCTGCTCTGTTTGACTTGCAGCATTCTCCCTGCTTTGAGCCACCAGGTTGATGGAAGGAGGGACTCTCTGCTACCAGGGCACAGACTTGGCAGAAATGAGCCATTACTGTAAATTCTCTCGTGTCCCCTCAGCTCTGAGCAGCCTGAGAGTGTGGGGAGCAGATTGCTGCAGGCTAATGGCTGAGGAGAAAGTGAAGGGGTAACTCTGCTCACTTAATCCCATACATCTCTGCAGAGAATATCCTATGGTGAAGCCATACTTGCCCTGGGAGTCCCAAGCAGATCCCTGGCTGTATGTTTAGAAAGCTCTTAAAAGGTTAGTTAAATAGGCTTAATCATCCTCATACTCTCTGTGTTTTCTGTTCTATTTTTCTTCAACTGGAAAAGCAAAGGAAAATAAAAACAGAGAGAAGGCAGAGAGTACGGGAATATGGAAAAATAGCAACTAGATATTGTTTAGGTTTTATTTCAGTTTGGATACTGTTCAAAGTGAAGGATCAGAAAATTTTCAAAGAGCACAGAGTTTTGTGAAAAATACACTCAAAGAGATTTTTTTCTTTTAAGGCAGCATTTTTGGCAAACCCCAGCCAAGGAAAGTAAGTCTTCCTGAGGAAGGATTGTCCAAAATCACAGTGGCCCCTCAGCATAAGCTCAGAAAGGCCGCAATAAGAGGGATGAAGGTGTCTGTCCTCTTCACTGAATGTAGAGGGACCCCACGTGGCTGGTGTAGACTATGTGCCTGCTTCCTAAATCACTCCAGTTAGGGGAGTTGCAACCTACTCAAATTCTGCTTTTTCACCAGATTATCTCATTGAAGAAAAAAGGAAAAGCGCTCAGGCAGCACCAGCCTTTCCCACGATTTTCTATAAGTTACCACAGCAGAACTCCCCATATATCAGTGTGCACAATCCTTTTGATTAAATTGATTTCAGTTATGTTTATAGCATCTCCAAATCGTTTGGTGGCATTTCCAGAAGAAGCAGGAGGTGCTGACACCGGGTGGAGTAGAGAGGGAGCTATTCTGTGTTGGAACCACACAGAATAAGTGATGCTATGTGCTACAATTTTTGTAGGTTTTCATGCAACTGTGCAGAGAGTTGCAGTTATTATCATTATGAGACATTTATGAAGTCTAAACTAAAATTCTGATAAATAAAGTAAACTGAAATGCGAATTTTTATCAGATCTCATTTTTCTGGAGGAGTATCAGTAAAATAGCAGTTGACATGGTGCCAATAAGAGAGTATAATGAAAGGTAGTATTTAATTTCCTTGAAAATTAATTTAGATTTTATTATTGAGGGCCTGTTGTCAGCTGTTAAGGTGCTAGAACAGGCTTCAAGACCTACTAGATTGACTACATAACTCAAACCCTTCCTATTAGCTAAACAAATAAATATAATTCATATTCCTCCATAGCTATTAAAGAAAAAAGTTGCTGTGTGGCAGAAATGAAGGTGTCATGAAGAAATGAAGATTCTGAACATAGACCTTGCATGAATCACTGCACAAGTTTGTCTTAGTTTTAAGAAGAGGATTAAAAGGAATTATACTGAAAAGAAATGTGTTGATTTCTGCCCTGCCAAGTCTTGCCCATCTTACAAAGTGAGTGAGAGGAGATGAGCCTTTCCCCAGTATTCCTCACTTCTGCTGATGCAGTACAAGGCTATCTAGGAAGCTCCAGGCTGGTTCCTGTGTTCTCTGCATGGTAAGTAAGCACACTACATTTAATTTCCATTGAAACAGCAACACAGATTCAACAATGCATCTTCCCGGGGCTTCCTACATACTTTTGTATTTCGTCTGCCACCTCCAGTCTCAGTTCTTGCTCTTCCTCACTTCCTACTGCCATCAAACCCCAGTGATGGTTGTGCCTGACATTCTCAACAACATTTCTGTCTCAAGTCCATCTCTGACCCTCTCCTACTCTGACCTTCAGCCATATGTGTAGCTTTTTTCTCACCAAACTAAAATTTGCATACCTCTAACCACAGAATGATTCTAAGCACAGCTATCACATCATCCCTCTTTTAAGGAGAAGGGATTTCAGACGAGCAGTTACTAAGTTCAGGAAAACAGCATTTGCCATCAGTGAGGATGGCCCATATTTGAAGCTTATGTTTAAGTGCTTTGCAGAATCAAAGCTCAGTTAGTCACCTACGTGCCTCAGTTTCCCCAGGGGAGTTGCCATTTACTCACATTAGTGATATGTGGTGAGCTCCCACTGATTGTGTGCTCATGATGTGCTTGGGAAAATGCCATTTGCTTTTCCAAAGGTCTGAATTGCCTCTCTTTAATTTTAACTGGTTTCATTTATAACCTCCAATGTTCTTTCCCTGTAGATTGTGTCCGTGTGTGATTTCTTTCTGGGTAAAATTAAAATGCATCAGGAAAGTTCCTGAATAACAAAATGCAGCACTCCAGCCACCTGGAGTTTTACTCTATTTGTATGCCCACTCCTGCTTCAGTGACTCTTTCAGAGGTTCCCACTCACAGCTGCAGCTAAGTGGGCACGTCTAAAGGTGACAGATTGAGAATATATGTTCAAGTACATGTATAAGTGTATATATATATATATATTTCCATTCCTCCTTTGCTTCTTCCTCCTGTTCACTGATGTTAAAATCACACACTTGTAATTTAAACTCCACCACACACTGTTGTTTTGTAAAATAGTAAAAATATTGCTCACCTTCATCCCTTCCATTTCACAGAATTTCACAAACATCATTTCCCTCACTCCTGGTTGACAAGGGACTCTCATAAAGCTAGTGATCCTCTTCTTTGACCATATCCTTGTCATCCCAGCAGAAGTATTTCTGCACCACACCATTCCCATGTAGGTCTAAGCTGACAGTTGACTAGGAAGGCTTCAGATCCAAATCAGACTTCCTGACACAGCTGATATGTTCCTCACAAGACTCTGTGGAGTGTCATGGCTTGTACTGCATTATATTTACCTGAAAAATTCAGAATCTGATCAATACTGGTAAAGCTTTCAAAGCTGAAGGCACTCCCACTGGTGAGGGGAGAAAACCATGATTCTGGGCTTACGTTTTTACATCTGTTTACTTCAACCACCCTGGTGCTGCTTTTGTGTTCACTTTCTTTGAATATTCATGCGATTCAATTCTGTGTCCATTAACATTCACAGAAAGTGAACCTCAGAGCTGCACATATATTTGCAGAAGCAGCGGTTTACATTTGCACACTTAGGTATTCATAGCTAAAAGCACTCACTCGAGGAACAAAATCACTACCATTTAGGCAGCCAGTCCCATGCAAAACTGTTTATTACCCACAAAGAACTGATTTTTGATCGTGCTATAGAATATTTTTTGCTTGCTTTTAGAAAAAATTGTGTATGTAAATCACTACTTTCCATACATTTGTGCAAGTAGAAGAAAAGCTTAGACAGATTATGTATTAGGAAGTATTTGTTTAGAATTTGGATACTCCTGCCACAAAAGCGTGACCTCTAGTAGATCTTGGTGGTATAGAAACTATGACACACAGCTGAGCAGATACAGGCTTTTCAGCAGAGATGTTACACATCCACCTGACACAGTTAATTAAAATGTCACTTCTATAGGAGTAGAGGGAGATGAATGTGAGCCAAACAGCTGAGCAGAGAATTTTGTTTTGCCTTTGAGCAATTCACTATAATTTTGTTTAAACACAGGGTGGGAGGGGATTTTCCATTGTATTGATCAATAAAAAGCTACAAAATATACCTTAAAAAACCACTGGCATATTCAAACCATTTTCTTATCAACTTAGACTTATTGGTCCCAAACTTTCCAGCCTGTTCTGCACAGTGGCCTGACACACTGTCATCCCTGCCAAGACCCCTTGTGATTTCAGTGGGAGTTACAACAATCTTGCCAGGAGGGTGTTTAGCATCAAAAGCTTCACTAAGTGACAGCATGGGGTTAAGTCATGCTCCATCAGGGTATGTGAAGTAGCATGTGGTTTGTTGAAAATGTACCCTAAATGCAAACACTGGGTTGGCACAAATGTCAGGAGCATTGGATGGTGTGTGTTGATGGCACAAAACTGGAAGGCGTTCCCAGCAGAGAAGAACTGATATGTGGTACAAGGAGGGATTGCATGGTGGTTCAGACTGAAATAACAGAAACGGGGTAAAATTCATTCAAGGTTCAAAATATTAACTGATACATTTGGAATTAACACCAAACAAAATTGACGCGTATGATGGGAGCTCATCGTTGGAAATGACTGAAAGGTCATGAGCTGATAGTGTGGCAGCTGTGAGCCACCAGCCCCAGGGCAGTTGTGAGAAGGCTGCCTTCAGCTGTAGCAGAGTGAAATTCCTAGGAGAGCTAAGGATGTATCGAGGTAAGAGTCATGATCTTCTGGGCTGGTCAAATGGCTCACTCCTGCCTAAAACAGACATGAGTCTTGTGCCCTTTTCCTGTTCCCACTACCTCCTCTGCACTATGTCTATTCCCAGTCCTTTCTCATGGTCTTCTGCTGCCTGTTAGTCCAGTCTCCTGCAATTTCTGGTAGCCAAGGAACAAAAATTTTTCCGTTTTTTTGAGTGAATGATCTGCATGCACTTGCAGAGAGATTCAGAGAGCCACATACTACCACATGGTTAAAGACAAGAGTGTATAGCAGAGAGCAGAGAGAGGGGAAAGGGAAAGGAGTAGACACTGATTCTACTGAGAAGTGGCTGCTAGGTCAGTTTATCCCATTTTGGAAAAACTGCTGCCACAGTGGCAATGAGTAAGGCTTTGTCTGAGAGGAGTTCATTGGAAGCATTGCACACCTGTGATGGTCACACCAGGATGGTGTCTTTGCAGAGCAGCCCAGGAAAGGAAGCTCAGACTGCCCTCCCTGCTCTCCAGAGATGCTTCTGGGACAGTCAGAGGTTGGGACTTGCTTGCCAGTTGGAAAATGCATTGTGCCAGTTGGCAGCCTCTGTGAGAGGCTCTCCCTCAGATCTCCAGTTTGTGATAGCAACTCATCAAAAAAAGCAGACTCCAGGGTTTGCCATGCCAGCACACAAGTGCTGCAAACACCAGTATATAGTCCTTTTTGTAAGCTTCTTTAGGGTTTTTTTGCCCTTAGCTGAAAACCTGGTCCAGAACCTGCCTCCTCTATTCAGTAGAAATGTAGTGATTTTTCAGCTAAGTGTATTTAAGACCAGGATATGCAGGGGATCAAGTAAACTCAATGGCAAAACAAGAGAAGGCAATTAGCAGGATATATGGCCAGGCTTTTAATTGCTGCATTGAAAGCAAGTGGTCACAAGGATACAAATACAAAAGACAAATATGCTCAGGGATAACAACAAGCCTCCAGCTCCTAGACACCCCAAGAGCCTTTTCAGCTACCAGACCTGGGAAGCAAGAGCTCCTGGAGACACCCTACCCTCCAAATTTCTCCCCCATTTCCATGTATGCCTGTATTCCTGGTGTTGTACCAGCTTCAGGAGCAGGTGACCTGTTTTTATCCAAAATAATCCTTTCCTGGGCATTCCTTCAGCATCAGGTACTTTCATCATACAGCAACTTATCTCTCTTTGTTACAGAGGTTTTGACACGTGTTGCACAAATGATTCTGTCTCAGGATCCAGATCTGGAGCAGTGAGAGGGATGCTGTCATCCTTTCCTGTACCATCACTGCAGGAGCTGTGCCACGCAGTGCTTCTCCCCCTGCAGATCTCCCTTCACTGCTGTGTCCAAGACTGCAGTCCCAGCATCCTGTAAGTGGTGTCTGAAAGGATCCAGCACAGTGATGAGGAGTGCCAGGGAATGCATCCAAGCCATGCAGGAGCATGAGGAGCCTGGGAAAAGCGTGAAGGATGAGGTGTTTTCTGCCTTTCAGAAAGAGAACTGGGAAATAGGTCTGGGAAATAGAGCAGGAGGTGTGAGAACTGGATGATTTATGTGTATGTACACATGAGGAAATGAGAAGCAAAGTTTCAAACTGGCAATTCATTTGGGTTTTTTATTGATTATAAATTGAATCTCCCAGCTATAATTAATAACCTGAGCCTGAACCATACCTGTTATAGAGAGTTGCTAACACATCTCTATAAAATGTCTAGCAAGGCAGTAGCTAAACATAAATTCTGTGAAGCTTATGATTCTCAGCATATTACCAACTTCCTATAAAAGCAGTCTGTTGTTATAAAACATGGCAGCAGGCATGCCCATGAAATGCTGCTTGAAAACATCTCTTCTAGCAATTGTTTTCAGCATTGCTACACTTTTTGTGTAGTCTTTGTAAGGTTTCTGTGGCCCATTTTCACCTCTTTCCTCTTTGTTCTTGAATAAAATAAATGCAATAGTCATAAGTGAAAGTATGTTCAAAGACCATTAATGTTATTTTAATGTCTCTGTTTATGTCATAATTTACACTTTTTCCTTTGGACACAGCTATTTATACCCACAGCTGAAAATTCAGCTTTGGGCTTGGGGCTGTGTGATTTGGGCTGAAGTGGCATTGCAAATTTTGACTTTGTGGATGGGGATTTTTGTATATACATATATATACAAAAATATTTTGCTTTGACAGGCCTAAAAGGGGGCAAAAGCACCCAAATGCTTTTATCTCTTCTCTTACACATGACTCCAACAATAATATAATAATTTTGATTTTAAAGTGCACTAATGCCATTTTAATCATTTTTGAGCAACTAGCGTAATACAAAGGAAAGGATGAAATGGAATATTTGTGGCTGCAGAGACAGATATCATTATTCAAGGGTAGAAGCATGTGAAAGGGTAAAGGGGGTTTAAAGAGATACTCTTTTGTTGTACTTAACACTGATAAATGACATACAAGTCAGGATAACAGGGCAGAGCTCCTGTCAGGGAGACAGTGATAAATGTGGAGGCTGGGACAGAAAGGTCCACTAAACAGAAATCTGTATATGACACGTTGTACATTTGATAGACTTGTCTGCGTGGTCTAAGCCACAAAGTGTTCCTCTTGGCTCAAATTATGGCCCTCGAGCACATCTTACACAACCACTGAGCTCATGTTTGTTTTCCATTTCCGTGTGGCAGCAAAGATCAATTCCCCTTAATCAGTGCAACACACAGGGCTAAAACCAGTGAGGGAAAAATGTTCTTTTACAAACATAATTGATATCTCTTTCAGGCAAATCATTGTGTAATATGAAACAAAAAGCAAACAGATATTTTTATTATTACTGCTGTCTCCTTTTTTTAAAAATGCCCATCATCATCCTGTTAATCAAAGAGAAAACAAAATCTCCCATTATTTCTTTATGAATGAAAGAGAAGGTCTGTGATTTGAGCATTAAGCTTTCTACATCCCATGCAACATGACCTGTACTTCTTGAATGTCCTCAGCATCACAAATGAAGACAGAGGAGCAGAAACAGACAGAAAAGACATTTATGTCCTCCAGAAGCAACTTTAGCAGTTTACTAAGGAAAAAAAATCCAGGAATTCACTCATGTAACATTCACTGTGCCAGCCTAGCAGATGAGCAAGGCTTGTGCTTAAGTATACATGAAAGAGTCCATGTGATACCAGCTAAAAACACAAGATTAAATAAAAACAATTCTACAAGACTGATGGAGGATTAGAGACTGATGGTCATTCACTTCTGGGTTCCTTTAGGGCACAGACATTTTGACTGCCGTGTTCTGCAGTCTCGCTGAGCGCTGTGAGGCTGGTGGTGCAGTGGAGAATTGCCAGGTTCTGGGTGAGAACACTTTCTCTGTTACAGCAGGCTGTGGATGGATCACAGCTGAGTGAAGCTGCCGTGTGTCTGTGATACCAATTCCACAGGAGCATAGAATGGTTTGAGCTGGAGGGGACCCTGAAGACCACCTGGTTCTGAGCTCTTGCCATGGGCTGGGCCACCTTCCACTCAGACCAGGGTGCTCAGAGGCCCGTACAACCCAGCCTCAAATACTTCCAGAGATGGGGAATCCACAACTTCCCTGGGGAACCTGTGCCAGTGCCCCACCACCATCACAGCAGAGAATTTCTTCCTAATACCTCTTTAACCTACTCTCTTAGTTTGAAGCTGTTCCCCCTTGTTCTGTCACTTCAAGTCCTTATCAGAAGTCACTCTCCAGCTCTCCTGTAGCCCCTTTAAGAACTGGAAGGTACTTTGAGGACTCCCTGGAGCCTTCTTTTCTCCAGACTGTACAACCCCAGCCTGTCTCCATGGCAGAGGTGCTCCAGCCCTCTGATTATCTCCATCACCCTCCTCTGGACTTGCTCCAGCAGGTCCATGTGCTGACTCAGTTTAACAAAGATCAGTCACAAGGGCAGCATTGAAACCTGAATTTCAAATTTATCCAGCTTCATATCTGCAAGTGTCACCACTGGCTGCTTTTGTCCCTTGTCCAGCACAGCCCCAGAGAGTGATGTGGAGGCACATCTGTGCTCCACGCCATCCTCACCTCTTGCTTCCTGGATTTAGGGCTGGAAAAACGTGGGAAAGAGCTCCCCTCTCCAGCACTGCACAGAGGACACAGGGACAGCAACAGAGATATCTATGTTCACTTTTCTGCTGAGAACTCTCTGCTTCCAAAATCTTCTGGGACTGTAGGAGGGATCAGCAACATTGCTGTAAAAAATGTTTTATAGGGAAAAATTATTGGAGGCTTTCACTTAAGTGGCTTCACTTTCCAAACACTCACTAAGTTCAGGAACAGGTTGTGCAAACTGTTGTGCAGAGGAGAGGGGGTAGAGACCATCTCTGCTACCATACAGCTGAGCTGAAATTCCAGGGAAGGGCTCCTGTGAGAGTGGCCGATCTCAAGACCCTCTTATCAGTTATCAGTGTGGGAGGTGTAAGAGCCACAGATTTAACACAGTGAGGCCAGGCAGATGGGTGCCCACACAGAAGCTGTGAATTTGGGGGTAATCTGAAGAAGAAACAAGACCCTTTAATAAATCCTGCCATGTTTCAGCCCCCTGCTTTACAGGAGCTATGTTGAAATTTAATATAATATGAGCTGCCCCTTCAGAGCATCCCTTTTCACAACACACTCTGACACCACAGCTGGCACAGATTGACTTGGGAAGGAAGAGGGAGAAGGGAGGAAAATAAGGTGTTGTCCCCCCACATGCTGCTTTCTGTCTTAATTTGCTACCTCTTGCAATGTGGGTGAGAATTGGCATCCTGATCCAGATACATTTCCTGTTAGTCCTCAGAATCAAAGAGTGCATTGAATAACAGACCTCACATCCATGATTTTAAAACTATATTACAAGTGTTTCTCTGTTTAAAATGTATTTCTACTACCAAGTCTAAATGCTGATTTCAGGCTAGAAAATTTTCCATGTTAGGGTAGAAGGAGAGAAATATGCTGCATTTTCCCATATTTTACTATTGCATTTCCTTTTTTTGTTATTAAAATAGTTAAAAATGAAGAATTTGTCAACTATTAGCTATCGTATAGCTTGTTTTTTTCCATTTTAATCCTGTAAATTTTTGACAGAAACTGAAATAATCTCTACAGGGATTTTTTGAAGAAGGAAAGTCTATTCAATAGTAATGTAAAATGCAAATTAAATATTTGTTCGGTGTTTAGTCATTCCTCAGAGACTGAAAGAAATTCTTCATCATGACCTCTATACTGACCTTCACATCAAATTAGAAAGTTATAGTGTTTATGTGGAACCATATACACTGTCCCTATTGTAAAGAAGAAATGCATATTTTACAGCAATTGCCATTTATTTCAAGGATCATTTTCTGAGATCTCTGCTTGCTGAAGACTACAATTTACCTTTTTACAATTTCATTTAATGATCTGACATTTGAGACACTTCCTAATTAATTCTGTCGCTGCCTAAGCCTGCTGTGATAAATATAACCTGTGCATACAGGATTACATTGTCGCTTTTAGAAAATACATCCAGTGAGAAAAGGTGAAGTTTTCATGATGGGACATTTGTGTCATCCATGCTGGAAATGATGAAACTCTGGAGCAGCCACTGCACTGAGGAGCTGGTATGAAAGGCTGCACAAAGGAGAGCAGAGAATGCTTAGTACGGTAATTTCACGATTATAAGCCGCACCTTTTTCATTGAAGAATCCAGCCTACCCCAGTAGTGCGGCTTATATTCAGGTGCGGCTTATCTATGGACAAATCCCAGTGAAATGCCAACCCAGAAGTGAGAGCTGGCCAGGGAGGGTGCCTGGGGCTGCCTTTAAAGGCTTCACTGGTCTATGAAAACTGTTTTAACTTGAGCACCTGACACCAAACCCTGTGCTGGCAGCAATTCTGTTACTAATTTGTTACTTTGTTACACATGGATCCTTGCTTAAAAAAAAAAAATTATAAGGTGCGGCTTATATTCGGGTGCAGCTTATATATGGACAAATCCCATGTTCTACCTGGCTACCAGGAGGTGTGGCTTATAATCAGGTGCGGCTTATAATCTTGAAATTACTGTGATTAACATTTTTCATGGTTTAAGTTGGTTTTTAGCACACAGAACCAGCTGTTTCAGCGTTGGGCATTTGTAGGATGCATGTTTATCAGAATGGAGCTCACTGGCTGGCTGTGGTCAGTGTGAGGCAATGCAGCAGGAACGTGGGGTGTGTAATCCCCTTGGAAAAGCAGAGGGAATGTCCCAAGCATGGCCAGAGCGTGGGCTGCAGCTCATGGCTGCTCAGCTCAGGGATGCTGTGGTTGAAGAAGTCAAGCTGCAAAAATGGTCTTTGCAAGCCAGCAATGGGGTCATTTTTAAAATGGCTTTGCAAGCAGCTGTGACAGCTGATGACACAACATAGAGTGACCACTGGGCCACCAGGCTGAGCAGATTCTTTGTTCTGCATACAGTCATGGCTTATCAATCAGAATTTATTTTTTTTAATTTTTTCAGATTTTTAAATCTGACAAACGCTCCTGGATACTGCCCAAAAATTGTGCAACTGCACATGCAAACTTCTTCCTTATAGCTTTACTTCCAAGTAAATATTTCAGGTTGTTTGTTTTTTTTCTCTTTTTGATCAGTGAATTAAAGCAGGGATGTGAAAAGGAAGTTTTTCATGCTGCAGAAGTTGGGGTTTTTCCATTAAAGAGCAAAAATATCTAGAATAAGATTATAAAGATCTTGAACTGTTCATTATTTGTAATATAACAGATCCTGCTGTGGAGGAAATAGTAATTTCAACAACTGGAATAAGTCTAATAATTCCAAATTTCTGTTCCTATGGTAACTTTAATAAATATTCTTTTCAAGATAAATTTAGGTACTCATGAGCATAAATGCTTCCTGCCTTCTGTTTCAGACAAAAATAGAATCATGTTTGCACAGAGATATGCTTTAGACACATTTGGCATTTTTTCCCCAGATTGCCACTTTCTTGGTGACTATTATTTTTTTCTGGAAAATTAGCAGAAAGCCACAAATACTACTTCATCTAGATTAGAGAAATTGTGATTGCAATAGCAGGAGTAGACCTAGTATGGAAAAGGGGAAATTCTGCAGCATCCAGGGACCCAGAATGAGATAATTTCACTTTTGCTGTGGCTATCACTCACAAAACCCTCAGCAGCAGGAGCAGCCTGGCCTTCAGAGATTATTTGTTTGCTTAAATGTGTCTGGTGCTGCAGACTCGAGCTATGGCTGTTCCCCACTCAATCTTGGAGTATTTTCTTGATTCTGGAAGCAGAGCTTTGCCAGAGCAGAAATTCCAACATTGCTTCCCCACTGTTAAAGTTGTGAGCTTTAACACTGCTCCAAAGTGACACAAACATTTTTCCTTTTTTTTTTTTTTTACTCCTGTGTCTATAGAAACAATAACTTTATGTCAGTTAGTTCTTTGATTTTAAACTACAAGTAATCTGCAACCAGGATAACAACTGTGTTTGGAGTCTTTCATCCGAGAGGGAGCAGGAGGGATGAGGCTGAAGTGCTGGAGCAGGTTGCAGCTGGGTTCGGTTTTGTAGTGGAGGTTTCCCTCCAGTGGCTTCTCCAAAAAGTGCAGCGTTAAAAAAGCAGCTGGGGATTTATGCTGAAATAAGGCTGCCTGAAATAAAGTGCTCTCACATCTCCCAAAGCTAACCCCATGCTCTGTTACCCTAGAAAAATCCCAAAGTGATGTCTGCATTCAGGGGCCCTAAGGGAGTTCACAATATCCAACTAACAGCAAATTTAGGTCTTCCTTCTGTTGAATGGGAAAGTTAATACTCTCCTTAATTTATTCTAATGGTTACTTTGGTTTTATTTAATAATAAACTGCTGAATGCAATTCATACCCCAAGGAGCTTATAACCAAAAATAAAAAATATACAGGAAATAAAAGAAATCATTAACAACTACATTTATTCTGTATAATAAAATATTTGAATAGTGTTCTATGTCAAAGGTGGAGGTTTTTTTTCTTAAGCCTTATGGCAAAGTATAATTAAAATAAGAGCTCTGAAGGCAGGTAATGATGTAATTTTGTGACTATTTGCAAGATGGCTCTCCCAAGCCCTAGGGCTCATGGAAGAAAGCTTACAGGTTCTTGTTGGAAACGTGAACCAGGAGTGATGGCACCCTGGCAGGGAGAAGTGGAAGCTGAGGCAGAAGGTTGGGAGCTGGCCAGGCTGTGCCCAGAGAGCCAAGGCAAGAGGCTGATGTTCAATATCTGAGAAAAAGGTGTCAGTGTGGAAAAGGAAAGGTGAGAAGCAATCCAGGCTGGAGAATAACCTTTTGTAGTCTGTGGGTAGGATTGAATTTCTCAAGGGTAATGGAAAGAAACCTGCAAGGATCCAAGTGTGAAAATGGAGGTGCCTGGAGGAGAGGTTTACCTGTGGGCATTGCTGGGAAGGGTTGGCAGCTTGAGAAGTCAGAAATGAAGAAACATTGAGATTTCAGTAATCACAGCCCAGCCAAATCCCAGCTCATACAAGGCTGGGAGCCTGAGTGACAGGCAGAACAGCCTACCACCTGCCATGATTAGGAAAGGATATGGAAAGGAGGAAACATCATGAGGAAAGATTAAAAACTGAACAAAAAGCAACTGACCAATCACAAAGATGTGCCAGGGTTTTAGTCTGGACAGCAAAGGTAGGATCCAGATCCTGCTTAGGACACAGAATCCGAGGGTTAATGGATTCCCTGAGCAGAGCCCCACTGTCTGCTGTAGGTGCTGCAGTAGCTCCAAGGACACAGCTACCTGTGGGTGCTTTCCACCCAAGGAACCCAGAAATCCAGATGCTGTCAGCACTGAGAGATACTGGGATCAAAACCAGTGATGCCCCAGAGAGGACTGGAAAGAGAGACAATAAAGGAACAAATGGATGGAAAACAGGAGAATCATTAAGGGACAAGGTTTAATTCTAAAATTCTGTTTGAGAATTTTAGCCTGAGCGAGAAGGTTTTGAGTCCTAGGTGGACTCCTTTAAAAGGCAGCTTTTGTTTGTTTGCTTGCTTTGTTCATCGGTTTATTACATTTTAAACAAACACTTTAAGTTAGAGACACTATTTTTACATCACACCTTGACCCATCACTGGCCAGGTGAGAGAAATTTTGACCACAGTTTAGCAAAGCACACTGTATGCTACTTAAAGACTGATCTCTCTGAAAGTCAGGAAACAATTCACACATTTGAATGCATCTAAAGACTTAACTTGGTTTTAATCATAATCACAGAAAATTACTCATTTAAATACTACCAGGGATTGTAAATCTCTTCCCTACGCTCACTGACTTTTACAGCATTTGATTTTTTAGAATTTAACATTAAAATATAAGTGTTGAGATTTTTATTTTTGGATGTGCTTTTACTTTGCTCTAGAGCTGCGTAATTCTCTGCCATATCTGGAATGACATTTGCCATGGATGTCAGCCAGAAAGTTTGTGAAAGTTTTTCTGGTTCCCTGGAAACCTTCCCTAACATCCCACCCAGCCCAGAGTTTAGACAATGACACATCTCAGCGTTACATACTTCCCATGCCTCAGTTCTGAAGGGATTTTTCCCCTTTGCATATGAAGAAGAGCTGACATAGCCTAGATTGGCTTTTGAGACATTCTTGGAATAGTCAAGATGCTCTGTGTTTAAGAGAAATATTTATTTCACAGTTCACAGCCAAGGGCAGCTGGCCTGGCTCAGAACCCGTTGTCTCCATTGGGAATTGGCTCTGGCTGAAAGAAGCTGCTCCCTGCCTGCCAACAGATCCATGGCCAAGCAAAAGTGTAAACCTGAGAACTGTGCTACCAGTTCATAAAAAAATACGAGTTTATACAGATTACACAAAGAGAACAGTGCTTGGCCTGCAATTTTAGGAGGATTTGCCTCTGCCCAAGACTTAGACAGTTTAGAGAGCCTGAATGCACCCTGGGAACAGAAGAAGAGACACCTATCAGTAGCATCAAGTACCACATTCCAACCTGAGACCCGTGCAAGGGATAAGCCCCTGTGGCAACATTTCCATAGGAGGAGCCCTCAGAATGAAAGGAATTAAAAACAGAATACAGAATAAAGTTGGTGTACTTCAGGGAAAAAAACACCCACAGTATAATAACTGATCTATAATGATATTATTCATGTTTTCTCCATATAGTCAAGTCCTTCTGCACTTCCTCTGACTGTCAGAGAGATTTGCAGCAGATTTCCTGATTTCAAGCAGATTTCCCAGTTTCTAAGCTTTTTGCTCTGTTCTCCTGTTTGCAGAGCACCTGTTTCTCCCAAAATAAGCAGGGTTTGTTCCTGCTGGTGCTGTCCCTTTTACACATAAAATAACCTGGGTGGAACAATAACAACCAGATGTGATATATGATGTATCACAATCTATAACAGCAACATCTCTCTCCAGCCCAGGAGGGTTATTTCACTCATCAGGTGTAACGAGTGTTCAAGCAGTTTATGACATGAACTGCTTCACACAATCTAAATGCAGCTATGTCATTACATCAGATAAATCTTCCTAAGCAAGAATCCATGCTATCACACACACACCATTGGTATCTGTGCTACTCCAAGGACTCATGTTTTGCCAAATGAATTCAACTGGGATTTAGGTTAATGGTTTTAAATATAATTATTCTACACTAACAGTGAATTTATGTCTTTCTAATATTAGTTCTGCTCCTGTGCTGGGTCAGTAGGAAGGTTCTGAGGCCATGCAGAGAGTAACTAGCTCCCATGAGAACCCTGGCAGGCAGACTTTGGGGGTGTCCTCCTAACAGCATGATTTTATTCTGAGTTTATGAAATCTGTAAATTGTATTTAATAATAAAACTTACACCAATTAGAAGTAAACAGAAGAGACAACATGAGACTTGAATTAATAATATTGTGTTTTCCAGGAAGGGGTCAAGGTCAAAGAGCATTTTCATAATAAAATCAGCAGCCATCATTTCCATGTGCCTGTTTCTTGTCCCCAGCCTTACATGACGCTGAAAGTGCCACGTGTACATCACGAGCAGACTGATGAGAGCTTCTGGCAATGCTCCAAAAATAGGCTATAATGAGCAAATGACAGTTGGGAACTGGCAAATTTCTGGTTTCCTTAAAAGATTTTAAAATATGAATGGGTTTTCCAGGGAGTGAGGGAGTTGCCAGTAAAATATTTCCCTGGCATCAAAATTATTAATCTGAAATAATTCAAGGATGACAGCACTGGTTCTGTAAAATCCCAGTGAGAAGAATTTTTAAAACAGGAAAAATAGGAGGAGGAGGAGGATTGGAATCACTTGACTAACAATATGGAACAATACACATTTGTTTATTTTGAAAGGTTATCATTAGTGCCAGTCATAATAAAATGCCTGGAGCTAAACATGTAAAGACATGGAATCCATTGTAATCACATATTGAGCAATGAGCAATGGATTCTTTGATACAGTTTGCCTTGATGCAGCCCTATCTAGACCAATTGCATCCTTGAAAATTATTTGATAACATAATGTTCATATACTGAAGCAATTGTGTTTAGAAGTCTTGAGGTTAAAAAGAAGTGATGTAAATTCAAACTGGATTGATAGCTTCAGAATAAATTCCTATTTTAACTTGGATGAGTTCGATTTATAAGCAGAACTTGAGTAGAAAGAGCGCTGTTGCAAGGCAAACACCTTAAGGAATGGCATCAAGATAAGAAAATTGACCTCACAAAGTGTTACAGAGGAGTGGGCTGAACACATCACTTCCATATGGAGCTGTCTTGTGGAGAAGACTCCACTGATTCCAGATGTTAAGGTCAAGCTTTCCCACATTTATGAAATCCTGGAATTGCTGTCTGAGATATTCCCATTACTCTTCTCCCTAGGGCTGCAGAGCCTTTGGGCAGCAGGTGATGCTGTTGGAGCTTCAGGCAGCTCAGAGAGGTGAACTTGCAGCTCCTGCACCCCAGCAGGAGGCTTCATGCCCTGAGCATAAATCAAGACCACCCTTTTCAGGGCTCTGAAGGTTCTGAAGGTGACAATGGACACAGAGCAGCTCGGTGCTGACCCCCAGCAGGAGCACAGGTTGTGCACAGACTGGGTGGCTGTGTGCCTCTGAATGCAGAACATGTAGGGGTGTTGAAGGAAATCTCCAAGGAGAGCCTGGTGATGCCCCAGGCTTAGGACACTGTCAGATTTAGCCAAGGAGGGTTGGTGGCTGAAGGCTAGGCAGGTAGACTTCAAGATTTGGCTTTGGAATTGCTTTTTTATCTCTTCTGTGCCCTGCCCGCAGGAAGGAGATAACAGTTTTTTCTCCAGCTGTTGATAAAGTGGCAAAGAAAATAAAAAAAAAAAATAAAAATAAAAAAAAAAAAAAAAAAAAAAAAAGAAAGAGAAAGGGAGACAGTTACATAAAGCTAGACAGACAGAGACACATTACCTCAACAGCACCAGAATCTGAGGCTGAAAAAGAGAGAGAAAATTGTGTTTGTCCTGGAATTAATAACTTTTAGAAGAGCGAGTTGAGAGCCCTATCTGTTCTCTCTGTGGGGGAAAACTGGTTAAAGATACAGTCAGATAGTGGGAGCAAGACTGAGCCACAGAGGGATGCTGGGGGACCAGAACACACAGGTTGAAGATGGGCAGGTGAAGATGCACAAAGATGCAAACGAGCTGGGACCACGTTCTGCTGGCAGAGCCGAGCTCCAGGGGGCTGCTCAGGCCATGCCTGGTATTTTTGGAAGCCTGAGCAGATTCAAATAGCTGAACTGTGATGTGTCTGGGATCAGGAGCCCAGGTGAGAGGATTAGGAGGAAGGATTTGTGGCTGCCTCCAGCTCTCTCATCACCAGTTCTGTCCTGCCCTTCTCACAGCCAGCCCAGCTCACCTTGTGTTCTGCATTGTGAGAAATGGGTCCTCAGAGATTGACCCAAAGCTGTAAATGTTTCACACAGCCTTTGGTCACTGCACAAAGCAAAGCACTTTTGAAATGGTTAAGGTTGATGGACCTACAAGGATGGATCACAGGTACCGGTCCTGCTGGAAAGACATCACTTTAGGGGTAATATTGTGTACATTTTTTCTTCCAGTCTTTGCCACAGCTGGAAATGATGAAAAAATCCAAACCCAAAACTCCACCACTTTCTGTTTAAGTTGCTGTAAAAATCCAGTCCCTGGGTGCTTTGATAGGAGATAGCCTAATCCTCTTCTTGCTTGAGTAGTCTCTCCAATTTCTGCTGTAGAGCTGACAAGTCCTTTGGGGTTTATGGTGAGGGATTTTTTTTCAGTCTGTTTTTTTTTTTTTTTTTCCTTATTTTGCTCTACTGATTTTACCTCAAGGGAAATAACTAAGGTTCTTTTTTTTATTTTTTTTTACAAGCAATAGCTTCTTATTTATTTAGCTAAGATATCTAATTCCATTAAAGATAGCTGCTTTGAGGGTCTTTTTAAACATTCCTCCTTTTGCTCTGGATTCTTGAGATTTCGCAGCATCTTTTTACAATTCTAGTTGGCTTGGATAGTTAGAGTTCCATTACATTTGTCTAACAAGCAGGAAAATGTATTTAAACCCTTCAGAGAGAAGAGTCCCAGGGTCTGTTCCGCTCCAGTGGGACTCACATCCAGAGGGCTGGGGCAGAGCTGAAGGAGAGCCAGAAAGCTGCTGGGTACTTGGCTCTAACCCATGCCCCCAAAATGTGTGTGCCTACAAAAGGGCAGGTCACAAATACAGAAGATAAATGACTGAAGGAGTTTGATAACTTTATCAGTAATGGATGTGCTGAAATTTCCCTCTAAATCAAGATTGTGTCTTGCTCTAGCTCTGCTCCGTGTCACATCCCAGGGTGGTGGACATCACAGCACAGGAACAGCTGGACAAAGAGTTATGGGCTGAATTATGCCAAAGGGCAGGAATGTGCTGCTCCTCCAAATACCATTTCAGCTGTTCAGTTTTGTTTTCTCTGGACAAACAAGGGATGAATTAATTACATTATATTGCAGATAGCTGTGCATGGAAGTGAAATAGAGCCCCTTATCTCTGGGAAAGCCCTCGGATGTGACTGTGGTTGTACAAATACTTGCACTGCAAATACAATTATTCACAATGAGAGGGGGTGCAAGGAGAGCCCCAGGCAGAGGGTGGAGCAGGGCACTTAGCAGACCTCACCCATCTCCCTCTCTGGTGTGTCTGGATTCTAGGGACAGGGCACATTTCCTGCCTCAGTGCTGGCTCTAAGGAGAAATACCCTGTAGGGTTTAATTCCATCTTTGTAAGATGAAACAGGGCTCTTTATTCTGTATTATTCCATATTGTTTCCCTCTCTGTTTGCCTTGTGAAACAGCATTTTTGGTTTCCTGGTCTGAAAAATTAATGAGCTAAATGCACTGAATGAAGTGCAAGAGGTACACAGGGGGAACAGAGAGGCTGACTGGTAACCACTCTAAGATTGGCTCAAGAGATCAGGAACAGAGTCAGGAACTGCATGAAAATCCTCTGAGTCTCTTAAACCTGAACCCCACCTTGTCAAGGATGGAATTCTGTTTGTAATGTGGCTGTGCATCACACATCAAACCACTTTCTGCCTCACTTGAGCAAATTTTCAACTTTGATTTTCATGTCTATAAGGGCAAATTCCTCCAGGAAAAAAAATGGTTATTCCAGAATAATATGTTGAGCAGCACAAAATGCTCAGGAACTGCAGACAAGATTCTAAAGAAATAGATACTGTTTTTTTTACAAAGCTGATAAATCTAGCTAATATGTTGGGAAATTCAGCTGTATCAAAGACGAGGTTGAGGTAGTAGCTTACAAAGCAGAAAGCACTTGGCTGATGCCAAAAAGCTGTTTCAGTATTGTTTTTTGACAAGAGTCAGGAGCACAGCAACTTCTTCCCAGGGGGAAGGCAAGCCTCTGCTTTATTTATGAAGTCAGGAACCTGACTGCAGTACGTTAAGCTTTGTGGAGCAAAGCTCCTTATGGGCTCATAAATGGTGTCAGGATTTGGGGCTTTACTGTGTGTGTTGGAGTTCACTCATCACAGCAAAGTGCTCCACGTTTGGAGCGACACAAATCAGTTGGTGAAGGCTGCTTTAGGGAAAGTGCCTTGATGGGATTTCTTCCCCACTGCACTTGGAAGGATGCATCAAGATTTAATTCACTGAATATCAGCATATATTAGTGCAAATAGCACAGCAGCTGCCAGGGCTAAATTAAGGAATGGTTAGCTCCATTCAGAAAAGCATTGTGCACTCCACAAGGTTTAATTTAAATAGGAAGACCTTTTGGGGATCTTTTAGAGAGGACACATCCTGATAATGCCATCAAATTATGACTGGATTCTGAGGCTGCAAAATGGTACTTCTTGGCTTCTCTGTTTTCTGAATAAAATACCCTTTAAGAGTGAGATTCAGGGTAATGATGCACATAACAACACTTTATGTTACATGCATGAAGCCTTAAATAATTCCAGAATCTGTGTTGGTTTAATGAATGTTTAACACCTCTTTAAGTTCACATGTCATTATTCCAGTAAAGGAGTATTTATCACTGTAAATGCAGTGCTGTAACACACAGTGCTGGGTCCTGCACCAGGTGAGCACACAAATACATCCCCTCCAAAAAGGGGCAGCAAAGTGGGAAAAGCTGCACCTGCAGGAAATGCTTCCACGTGACAGAAATCCCAGACAGAAGGCAAGGGTCTGATATAAAAAGCATGGTATTTATTTTAAATTAATCTTCAAAGTGTAAGAATACAGCTGTGTCCTGGGGCTCTAATTTCAGATAAGGAAACAAAACTGTGCACTCCCTTTGACAGCTCTCTATCTCTTATCCAGCTCTTGCAAGTGGAAGAAATAAAATACACCAAAATCCCCTTAACAACAGTGTAATTATATTTATCAAAGCCTGTGTAATTATAGCTACCCTGGAAACTGCATTTATGCCATTTCCCCCACTAAAACCCATTCCTTGTAGCTAACTCAGGACAAACCCTGTGTTTAGTCCTGGCCAGAGATGCTCCTACCTGTGCAAAGTCCCTGCAGCCAGACAGGCAGGTGTGTAGAAGAAGCTGCTGTTTGAGGAACTGAAGTAACTTCTGTGTGGGATGATGCTTAAGAGAGAGAAATATTCAAGTTGTGGATGGGTGTTTCTCTATGAAATACACTCTGGGCTCGCCATGAGATCATAACTTCAATGCAGGCATCATTAAGTGAAATTATATGGTCCTGTGTAATGTAGCAGATCAGATTTTCATAATATTCTCCTCTTGACCATTAAACAAAGGAGTTCCAGTGAGGAATCCCAAATCAGGCTCATCTCACTCCCGTGTTTGGCACTGCCTGAACATGAATTCAGAGGTCTGAAAAATAAAGGCTCTGCCCAAGGATATTCAGAAAACTGCTGATTCCATTGCTTTAAGATTGATAAAGGCAATTCCAGTTTGCTTCAGCTCCCTAGCTTTGGACAGTATCCATCTTCTTGGCCTAATAAAAGTAGGTAAAAACATCAAAAAAATGCTTAGGGTCCATGTACATGTGGATGTGTATGCTTGAATATTTATTTCTGT
Organism: Sialia sialis; assembly: GCA_009812075.1. Taxonomy (NCBI): domain Eukaryota; kingdom Metazoa; phylum Chordata; class Aves; order Passeriformes; family Turdidae; genus Sialia; species Sialia sialis. Next base: position 8,725,074 of record VRYO01002734.1, on the reverse strand, counting down.
AAAGAAAGAAACAACTTGAAGGTATTCACTTCTGCTTGAGCAGAAATTGGCCCCAAAGCAGAGCAAACAGGCTGGCAGGAAGGAGCAGTAAAACCAATCCAAAATACAACTTTACCTGACAGAAAATTGGCTTTTTAAAATTAATGGTCCAACTCTTCCTGTCTGATGTACCTGCTTCCTCTGGGAACATTCATCTTTGTCAAAACACCTTAATGAAAATATCTTGATTAACTGTGTTTCTGAGCAGCTCAGTTCTGTATAGGGAAATAATTTGGTCCTTTGTAATAGGTGTATGTTCAGTGTTCAGCCTTTCCTCTGCAAGTGTGCAGATGAACCTCTTTGGCTATGGAGCTTTTTTACCAATCATTTTTCAAAAACAACGTGGCCCCTTATGCAGTGCACTGTAGGACAGAATTGTTGACTGATTTGTTGGTTCCTATAAGGTGAAAATCCCCACCCTGCAGTGAGCACTGCATTAAGAAGCCGCTGGAAGCTTCTCCTGTGTCCAGCAGAGCCAGTGCCAGATGGTTCCAGGATGGATGTGCCACTGGCCAAGGCTGGGCCAGTTAGGAATGACAGGAATGCCTCCGGGATAGCATATTTTAGAAGGGGAGAATTGTTATTGGGCAGATGTAATTGTGGCCAGAGAAGAGCAGGGTGAGAATGTGTAAGAACAACAACTGTGCAGACACCGAGCTGGGGCTCCTTGCAGCCCCTGGTGAGGCAGCTGTGCCCCTGCAGCCCATGGAGATCGGGGAGCAGGGGTCTGGGGGGAGACCCATGCCTGAAAAGAAGGCAGTGAACCCTTGGAAAGCTGTGCTGGATGCCAGGGACCTGCAGACCTGTGCAGGGAGGAGCTGCTTACCATCCCTGGTGGGACTTGGGACCTTTGGGGGACCCACAGCGGTGCAGGCTGTGCCTGAAGGAATGACCCCATGGAAGAGTGACCCCAGAGCTGGAGCAGCTCATGGAAAACAGAATCGCTGCCAGCTGGGTTTGGTGTCAGGTGCTCAAGTTGCAAACAGTTTTCATAGACCAGCAAAGCCTTTAAAGGCAGCCCCAGGTGCCCTCCTGGGCCGGCTCTCACTTCTGGGTTGGCATTTCACTGGGATTTGTCCATAGATAAGCCGCACCTGAATATAAGCCGCACCACTGGGGTAGGCTGGATTCTTCAATGAAAAAGGTGCGGCTTATATTCGTGAAATTACTGTAATAGCCTCAAGTCAAGCCTGTTTTACCTGGCTGTTAATCTGTATGTGATCTCTTGCTGTCCTTATCTCAACTCATGAACCCTTCCTTATATTTTCTCTTTCCTGTCCAGTTGTGGAGGTAGTTGAGAGAGTGGCTTTGGTGGGTGCATCCTGCCAGGTAAACCCAGCACACCATGGCCATTTTTAACTAAAAAAAAAAAAATCCAAAGTGATGCAGGGGATTTCTTAATTTGTTTGGCCTATGAAAAGTCAAAAAAGTGTTTCCAAATAGGTGAGACCATTATTTATTTGTACTTCAAGAAGCACAGTGAATTTTCTGCATTGGCATTAGCAAGGAGAGGGACCACTTCTGTTGTGGCTGGGGGAGAGCTGGCCCAGCACAGCCAAGGCCAAGCAGCTGGCAGCAAAGATTGCTGAAAAAGAGCAAGAATGAAGGAAAAAGCAGAAACAGCCCCACAGATCTCCCCAGACATATTTGGGTAATGCCTTGCACAGCTCTTAGGGGAAGAGGTTCTCCTTCCCTGCAGTTCCACTGGTCTATTATTTTTGTTATCAGTATTGTGGGATTTTAATAACACATCCTCAGTGCTGACCATCATCTCTACCATGAGTGGAGTGACAGCAGGTGCTCAGGGCAGCTTTCCCCTTTCCCCTCCTCCTTCCACCACCTCCAGCATCCACAGCACCTCCCTCCCTGCCAGCCTGCTTAACTCACAACTCACAGCTGCTCCCTGCATAGGCACCAAACCCTTAAACAACAACACATGCTTTCCTTATCATATTTTTTTAAAAAATTAATGAAAGCTGAGGTTAAAAAAATATATCTATAATTTCTCTGCAGCACTAGACAAACAGCCTTCACGCTCCAAAGGTAAAAGACTTATTTCAGGAAAGCAAGCACGCTGATGGCAAAACACAGACCACTATCAATTGCTGCTCCCATAAATCACATTTATTTTCCAAATAATAGGAAGATTCATTGTTTTCTGCCAAGAAGTGTCACCTGGTAATAGGAGCCAGTCAAAGCAACAGTAATTTTCACGCCATAAAAACAGTATCAAGACCGTTCACTGGGTAGGATGAATGCTATTGATCAGGTGAAAAAAAAAAAAAAACCTATAAAAACAGGAGACAAAAGCCAAGAAATTAAGTAATGATGTATCGGGTGTGTAATGAAAGGTCTGTTAACATTTCCATTATTCAGCTTCCCTCCCTGGATGCCTCCTCTGTAACATTTATGATCCCACTGGGAAATCTTCTCCTCAAACCAGGGCTGTAAGGGGTTAATGGTGTGAGACCAGCACTTTGAGAAGGGCAGTTCAAACCATTGTACAAAAATGAAGGGAAAGGTCCTGCCCTGGCCTCTGTTTATTGACACAGCAAAAGCCCCAGAGCATTTCCCTGCATTGACTTTTTCTGCTGCAGAAAGACGCAGGGCTGGAGGGATGGGACTGCAGAAGAGCTGTGGCCAGGAGCAGACACAGGGCTGTGGGGGAGGAGACACCTGTGCTCACCCCAAATCTCCCTGTTTGAGTGGCTGGAAACTACAGGCCCCCTCCACTGAGCCCACTAGTAATCAAAACAAATAGCACAACAGGCAAAGCTGGACATACATATCCTTATTCTTGATATTTACCTAAACTTCTACAAAAAAAAAAAAAAAATTTCCACTATGACCAGATACTTCCAGACTGCCTAGCTGAGAGGCTGCTTGCTTGTGCAGCCTTGGCAAATCCATGGGCATTTCAGCTGGAAACAAAGCACCTGGATGAAGGTCTCACCACACCAGGGCTGGAGAGGGACCAAACCCCATTGGTTTCCACCACTTCCATCATCCACATCCCACAGACATGATTCATACTCAGACTTCTGCAATGTCCTGAAGGAATGTCCTTTGTCCTTGTGAATGACCACCAAGAACACGGCCAGCAGGGACAGAAATACAAAGCCTGCCCTGAACACTTCTGCCTGTGTGTAGGCATCAATGGATTAAACTGAGAACAGGGCTTGTTCTGTGACCTCCTGGCTTTCCAAATCATACCCCCATAGTCTCACTGAGCAGGATGGCATCATCACTCCCTTCTAGGCAACGCCAACAGAAGGTAGTCCTAAAATACAGCCATCTCAGAACCTTTCCCCTCTGCCAAGAGAGACAGTCTCATCCTGATGACTGGAATTTCTGAGCACATATAACCCTTTCTAGCCAGGGACCAATGACTTTTCTGGGTGGAAAATAGATTCTGAGGCGCTCATTGTTAGCAACTTCAAAAACCACATTGTTAAATGACAGACTAGAACCTATGTGCTAACTAACCTAGGAAAAACTTACTAATTCCTGCATGAACCAGCAGCTGTTTCATGATGGGGCTGGTGGAAACACCTATAGCTCTCTACCTTTCTCAGCTGACACATCACAATAAAACATGATGTGAGGTGACTCATTACCATCGTGTTCTATCACATCCATCTCATAATGCAACCTCAGACTTGCATTACATGAGCTGAATAATAGTTTCCTAAGAAATCATGATAGAAATATCTGTGGTTCCAAGGGAAGTCATTTTTCTGATTAGGGAAAATGTCACCACCAAACCTGAATCCTGCTGAGAAAAATAGGGGCTCAGGTGCACTCAAACACGTCCTCCCTGCACACCCCAGCAGGGCTGTCTGCTGGAGCAGAGGCACAGCAGGCAGGGTCACCTGTGTCTGCACTCAGGGCAAAAACATGTTGGGCAAAATCACATTTACAGTGGAGCTGGATGTGACCCAGAACTGCAGAGCCAGACACTCTGGGCTTTGCCAGGTCCTGACACGACCTTCTGGGGGCTCAGATCAATGAGCTGGTTTTGCCTTTGCACTTCGACTATCACTCTTTGCTGTCCTGCCCCCTCCCATCTCTCTGGATGTTGCCATCGCTGACGTTTCCTCAGAACAATTTCCCCAGACATTTAAGATTTCCCAGATGACGTGGATGACCCAAAAACCCATTAAGGGAACACTTGCATGCAGCTGTCCCTGCACAAAAGATGCTGACAGGAACAAGGAAACTCACAGCCCAGATTGCTACAGATGGGAAATATCTTCTGCATGTTGAACCAGGAGGTTGGAAAAGGGCAGTGCTGCAGAAATCGGGGACAGGAGGAGTGACACCTCCCAGGACTCCCAGCACTGCCTGCAGGGATGTGTCACACCAGGAGCCTTCCCAAGGCTCCTGCCCCTTCTCCCTGGCTGGCAGGGCTCCATCAGGCAGTGCCAGCTCTGGCAGTGGCCATGGACCCCCGGCCCAGGCGCTGCCGCCAAGCAGAGGCACGGACAGAGAACTCTTGGAGCAGCAACGAGTGGCGGCAGGAGCTGAGCCTGAGTCAGGAGGAGCAGGTCCCAAATGCTGCCAAGGAATGTCCCATGACGTGATTCCAGCTGAGGGGGAGGGAAGGTGTGCGGGACCACGCTCTGGAGATAGCATCACTGCCATGAGCTCACGCGTTCGCACCCAGAGCCTGTGAGAGCCTGGCGAGACTGAGGGCAGCAGAGGCAGCCCCAGGTCTGCCCCTCCTGCATCCCAGGCTGTGCACAGCACACTCCTCTTTCTGTCACAGGAGCATTAGCCAGCTGACAACATGCTGCTCATGCTTGTCCAGATGGTCAGCACAGTTTATGGAGCTGAGCCACTGTTCAGTCATCTTTCCCCATTCTGAGAGGGTGATCAAAGGTAGGAAAGGCTTTCTGCAAGGAATGGCTCAGTGTGCTCAACCTCTAGAGTTACAGAAGAGTTAACCAAAGGCTGGCATGAGTGAGATGTGTAAAATCACAAGTGCCATGGAAAAGGTGACTGTGGACATGGTGGGCAGTGTCCCATGCTGGGATGGAGGAGGGGAGGAAGCCAAAGGAAGATGTAGGAGAGAGTTTTAAACCACAGCACCCTTCTCATTACCCATGGAGTCACATGAGGAATGCCTCGTCATAGGACAATGAGTATTGAGCAGTTTTCCAGATTAAAAAGTCAATGGGCAAAAAACACGGGGGGTCAGAGGCTCCTGGATCCAGAAATGGCCTTTTTGTTACCCAATGTGCCACAGCTGGGAAAACACTTTGGTGAGGTATAACACGCTTAGCCTGTTCGTGTGCTTTCCCTAGGCAGCCACATTAGTCACTATCAGAGACAGGACAGTGGGCCAGGCAGCTGACAAATCCTTTTCATGGCTACAAAGCGTGACTCACAGCCCAGGGAAGGCTCCAGTGCTGGGACCTGCTCCCCTCGCGTCCCAGAGCGGCGAAACCCGCGGTGTCACAGCTCTGCCAGGATGGCAGGTTGCAGCTTGTGTCTGGATCAAGTCAAGCACCTGTGGTGAATGTCCCTTCCAGGTACTGTGCAAGTGGTTTTTTAGTGCTCCAAAACCTCTTCTCAGTGCTCCTTCCCTTCCTTGGCTCTGAGTGTGCAGTCTGTCAGAGCTGCAAACCCTCTCCTGGTCTGACACAGCAATATGCAATAGCACTGCTCATCTAAACATATTAAACCAGCCAAAAATGTGAACTCAAAAAATCAGGCAGAAACACATATTTTGTAGGTTTAACCCCATTACATTTCAGGGGTGTATGTGCATAAAAGCTTTGGTGTGATCCACAATTTTGCCATCTCACCTTTCATCTCAAAAACCTGGAAACAACTTTTGTTTTTTAAGTTAAAGGAAATTTTCCCAGCCGCAATCTCTTCACACTGAAACAATGTAAAAATAACACCTGCCATATAATCCTTCATTAAATTTCAACCACCAGCAGCCTAAAGAACAAGCAAATTGCTCAGCATTGACCTAAGGATGAGCACTTCCCAAACAAGGCATGGAAAATATGACATCTGCTATTTCAGTAGAAAGGTGCATGTGTGTGCCAATGGAAACAGCCACTGAAGAGATGCAATTAGACATCCAGCCAGCGCAGTGAGCTCCCATTCCCTCCTTGAACACATCCTAGAAAATCTGTGATCACTTCCAGGCAGATATTGAGGTGTTTCCCTGAAATCAAAGCATTCAGACTCATTAGCAGAGCAAGTGTTTTATTGTCCCTCTCACACTCACTTCTTACTTTTTGGTTTTGCAGTGACAGCATGAGGCCTTCAGGAAGAGGCAGGATCTGCCTATCTCAAGTCTGGGACACTTGAAAGCGTAGCTCAGGATATGCCAAGTGACATGGTCAGTGTCTTCTTGTCATGATGAGAGCAGCGAGGTAACCTGCCCCATGCTTGGAAATGTCATCTCACACCAGCTCAGCCACTTTGTAAGTGCTTCTCCTGCTGTCAGGAGTCAACAGCTGGTGGCTGAGAGGGCACCAACATAACAATTCTGACACTTCCTAACACCCCACCTAATCCTTTTTGGCTACAAGAGCTTGTGAAGTGACACAGGGCAGGTGAATCAATCATGGTTCCAAATAGGAACATTTACTGAGATCTGTATGTGGCTGCAAGTGCCCTCTTTTAATTCTCATCAACGGGGAGAAAAATTGCCTGGACTTTTTAGTGCAACAGGTAGCAACGAGAAAAGTTTTGCAAAGAGTGATAAAAAGTCTAAGACTAGATTCCCACTTGAAAGAAGAAAATTAAATACAGCCAATCATGAGCAAAATTGCCACCCCCACCCTCCCATCAGTGTGTGTTACAGGGCAGCAAGATGCTCCTCAAAGAAACATGAGAGAGCCCTAAAATCTGAGCTTAGTTTGGACATAAGAGAGCAGAATTGCACAAGATAACCAAGATCTGAAATGTAGGAAGGACCAACCTGTGCATCCAGGCAATCCTGTGCAACTAGCACACAAAGCAAAAGGGAAAAAATTGAAATTAATAGAACTCTTTATAGGTAAAATAGAACAATGACATTTGATATAGCAACAAGCTAATCCCACCACTTGATAGGCACAAGTTTGGTGGCATGTGGTGGGGAACATTCCTGAAGAACAAGTGGGTACAAGTCACACATTTCAGATGTGGTTGGGAAACAGGCAGCTTAGTGCTTACCTGATGATTACTGCACATTTTTGAGATATTTGACCTATCATCTTTTCAGTGTGCTATTTCAAGAAATACATATTATTCATGAGGTAGTTTGAAATTTGGGGGGAAGGGAAGTCTCTGTAAAGGCCAAGCTTTGTGTTACCTCTAAGAGCAGGATGCACAGGTCTGCAAGCTGCTCATGAAGGTGGCACCAGCACGGAGCAGAAATAGGAAAAACTTGAAAAATACTTTTTTATCATTCTGACACCTACACACTCTGAGATCATTTATTTCAGATCAAAGTCTTGCCAAATCTTGGTTCAAAGAGTAGAAAGTGCACATCTCTGAAAGGTGTGGAAGCACAACTGAATTTAAACCATTTTCATAGTGACAGCTTCCAAGTGAGGAGCAGAAACATTTATCTGTCAGCATTGTCCTTGTTTGCAATCGTGCCCCCTCCATCTCAAAATTGGGGTTTTTTCAGTGTATCTTTTTAAGGGATACCTTCCAATGTATCCTTCCTTTTACTCAACTGTGATCTACCCTAGTAACTTTATTTTCTTATGGGATACACTTCGGGTCTTGGAGCCCAGGTATCTGCTCCATAAAGAATCATTTTGCAATACATTTTATACATCAGGTCCTGTATTTAAACTAGCTCTGTTTCTGTTCTCAGCTCTTCCACAGAAGTATTGTGGGATGGGCAGGAATCATTTCCCAGCTTTCACAATACATTTATTCACAGCCACTCTTGGGCCAGCATCATCTGTTATCAGTTGTGGTGTCTCACACCCACCTGCATTTTTTTCCTACCCCGACACATATTTAAGCACCCACATCATCAGGCAGCCTTCATCTGTGGCAGATGGATGCAGTGGGGTACAGAACCATGTGCCTGCTCCTGCAGACACAGCTCCAGCTGTCCTGGAAGCAGCACAGCCACAGGAGCACAGTGCTACAGCCACATTGCACTTGAGCAGCTCCCCTTCAAATAAAATCCAGAAAGAACCAGGCTGAGAAAGAAGGAATTAGGCTCAGAGGCCATGGGCTCACATCTCTGGACAAGCTGGGACAGGTTCTAGGTGGTGATGGGAGAGGTGACGCCCGTGGTTCCCTCCTCTGGGGACTCTGTTTCCCAGGAGATTCTCCCAGTGGAAGGCTCGGGTGTAGGAGGCCACCTGCAAGCACAGCAGCACCCTGGATAAGGATGCCTTTGTTGAGACAGGCTTTTCCTCACTAATTTAGAGCCTGCCTGCAGGTCTCCTAATTAATGCTCTACACGCCTCCTAGCACAGGGATTGAGTCAAGGAGATATTTATGTACCAAAGCCCAGTCTGCTCCATCTCTTGAAGGCACATTCCTGATCTGGAGCCACTCTGTCCCATTACAGGAGGCTCTCACAGCACAGGGACAGCCCTGGGGAGACCAGCCCTGTGCTGATGTCACCTCTCCCTTCCTCCACCTCTGCTGCTTTTCCAAAGCATGCACCATATGTCCCCAACAAATAATGAGCAGTAACAGCTTTAAACTAACATATTTATGGGGGGCTTTTCCCCTGGAGTATGGAAAGCAACCTAACCAGGATGCAGTTCAGTGCTGTGCATTATCCAGGATGAATATTCCTTGCATGGCAAACGTGCAAGCTCTGCTTGAAGAGTGCTCTCCTCACAGTGATGTTTCCAGCCAGAAAGAACCCTCATTTTCCAGTATCAGCCATTTGACACAGGGACTGTATTGGCTTGCTCATGGATTTAACAAAAGGAATTACCTGGAATGCTGGTGGGTGCTGTGTGAATGAGGACTCTGCCCCCTGCGCTCACAACCTGAACTTTAATGGAAATGAACCACAGACAACTGATGCCAGTCTACAGTACAGTGCAAGAGGACAAAGTATAAAGGCAGATTTTCTTTATTTTTAAATATCAGTAACACTGCACAAAAAAAAAAAAAAGGTGGTACTTAAGTGACAGAAAACCAATACTCAGTCCTTATTTGATCTTAACCACAATTTACAGACCCTAAGAGAGTTCACAAATGGTTATGGTGTGTTATATGTGGTGCCTGCAGAGGGTTACATTGGGGAATTGAAGCTAAACCATTCCAGAGACATCAGAATTTGTTATATCAAACCATGCTGGAATGCAGACTTGGCTTTTCTGTTTAGCTCCTCTCTTACACCATTATGTACATTCCTACAGCTTTGAAACGTTAGGATGAGTGAGTTTCTTCAGGAACTGTGGACTTTCAATATTGCCAGGTTTAAGGCTGTTACATCGACAACATATTGGCAAGAGGAAGACAAAAGAAACAAAACAAAACCATTAGCTGCTAACTCCTACCTGGAGGTTAAAAATGAGACAACACACTGACAAGAAACATGCAGGTAAATGCTTAAGGCAACAGAGGGGCTATGTACACACTAAAAGGTTAAGAGAAGCAATGTGTCATGCACATGAGACAAGTATGGGAAGCAAGGAAGTCATCTTGCCAGGAAATATGTATTTCTTTTAGATCTAAGACATCTTTTCAAGCTAAAATTAAATTTGTCCTGCAATAAAACCAAAGCATAATGTTTTCAGACATAAAGGTATAAGTTCTTTGCAGAAACAAGTTGATAAAATCTAAAATGGATGCTGGAAAAAAGTTTGTTACCTAAAACCTACTCTGAAGAAACAAAGCGCAGTTTTAAAGTAGCACTTGGATCATTTGTCTCTAGGTTCTGAAAATAAACTTTCAAAATAAGGAATGATTTTACTAAATGATTCATCAGGAGTCAACTAAGCCTAAAGAAATCAGTAGGAGTGCTTACAGGAGACCATCATTACACTACATTTCTGAAAATCAGAGGATATAACTTCAAGATACAATTTCATATCAGGGAACATTTTAATAGCAGTGGCAGAACTGCCCAGCCTGGGGAAAAAAAAAACAAAAAAACAAAAAACCCAACCATAAAAGCCACTTATTAATCTTGCATAAATTACCCTAAAAGAGCTCATGTCTCAGTCCCACTCCCAATGACATGAGTGAACAGGACTCTTCTTTCAACGGGCCTGCTGTTGATGCCACTGACCAAACAAGCAGGCATTTGCCTTTTATATCCCACAAGACAAATAAAAAACACTAGACTAGAGTCATCTTAGTCCCAGGGAAGGAAGAGGTAAGAAATTCTGTAACTTTCCAATCTTCAAACATAACACACTTCTATCCACGACCTGCCTGGTCTGAATTCCCTAACCTGAACGGGCAAGAAAGCCACTCTGTGAAACTAAGAGGAATAACATAGTGCAATTTTAGTACAGTTTTAAACATGAGTCACTTCCTTGGTAGCAGTGTGAACAATCAAAAAATATACACAAAAGAGGTGTGCTCGAAGGTAAGATGAAGTTGTTGTCATTATTATAAAGGTATTGGCATAGCAGGGAAGTCCATTTAGTAACTCGCTTTGGTTGCCTTCTTCTTCTTCAGTTCCTCTCTCTGCTTCTGCTTCCTCCTCTTGCTGCCTTCTTTGTATCCTGAGGAAACATGGCTTGTAAAACACTTTTCACAGCATTCACAGACTTTTCTTTCTAGCAAAAGCACATGTTCTCTGAATGGTTTAAAGAATATTAAAGAAAAGGTCTGGCTTCCTAATGTGTTTGGTTTGGTTTTTTTTTAATTGCCATTTCCACTATATCCCCCATTCTACCATAGGATAGAAAGAAAATACTACCAATCTTTGAAGTTTGAAAAGATCTGGAGGACTTTCAAAATACTTCAAAGCCATTCAGGAAAAGCTTCAAAATTAGAGCACATGCAAAACCAGAATAATTTTCGAAAAGGAAGCAATAAATAAGATTTATGCAGCAGGAGCAATTTAAGTACTGGCATTTCCTGCTCACGGTAGTCAGAGTTACCACGATATTTGCATTTCCATTTTAAGACTAGGGAATGCCAAGAATCTTGAGTAAATAAGAAGGTGCTCAGTGTTTACCAATATATATTTTATATGCTGGTCATCAGCCTGCTCATGCTTAACTATGCACCACAGGTTATGTTCAACTGCAGCCCCAATGGTGCACGAAAGCACTGAGTTCAAGCAACAATTATTTGCTGCAGGTTCAGTAGGCACAAGCTTCCAGTCATGTGATCATCATTCCAATGGTTTATTACCCCCACAGAGATGTGTGAAAACCAGTTCTTGTTCAGCATCACCTTTTCCTCCAAACCTGCAGCAAAATCCAGCTTGCTGGCAGACTTGCACGGGCAGTGAACTGTGTGAACCACCACATCTACCCAGGTGCACTCATAAATCTAAGCTGAGAGCCAGTAAACATTTCCCTCAGACAATCATTCTGTGATGTTTTGAGACAGCTGGAGGGATCTTTCAGCTCAGTGGTGCTCTGTCACTGGAGATCAGCACAGTCCAGTGACCAGAGCAGAGCAGAGCAGCCCCTGCAATCCAGGGAGAGCCAGGGCTGGGACTCAGAGGAATGGCCTGGAAAGGCACAGCTCTGCCTGTATGGAAACCCCTTTTTCTCCTCTGCTCTATCAGCAGAGGGCAGAGATGGCCCCAAGGAAGCAGCTTCACCAGTGCACCTGGTTCTCCATCAATTTATCAGTAGCAAAATTAAGCTGGGAAAAGGAAGTGGTAGGAGGCTGGGGGAGTACAAAGCCAGGCTGTGGCTGCAGTTTGCTCCTCACCACAGCTCCTCCCAAGCACAGTCAGAGGTGTGCCCATGGCAGAGCTGAAGTTGTTCAGTTTGAGTTTAAGACTTGGGGAGAACCACAAGGTAAAACCCTTTGAGACATTATCAAAGGTTAAAGGAAATACACTCACTCGCAGTAACGGGAAACTGTTCTAGGTTATCACTCTAGCTCCTGTGCTGTACCCACAGCATGACTTCATCTTTTGCAATCATCTGAGTCAAGAGGCAGGATATTTATTCAGAAATTCTGCCATGAGTGATCAGCCTGCACAAAGTTAGAGTGGAAACCCGTTTTCTTGTTTAGGGAAGAGGGAAACTGGCAGTGCTTAGCACAATTGCAGATGACACTGGGTTTTCCCTGTACTCTGTCACCCCCTGAGCTAAACTCCTGTCCCTGGAGTCACTGTGTGAACATCTCTTCACTCAGAACTCCATCCAGGAAGTTTCCTTCCATGTCAGCCCCTTGGTCACCTGCACATCACCAAAAAAAAAGGATCCTTTTGCATTCAATTCACTGAGTAAGGCACCCATCCCTGAAGGGCTCAGCATGTCCCTGCTTTCCCACAGAGATCAATGGTGCTGGAAGAGATGAGCTGACTCCTGAGAACCAGTCATCTGGGAGGTGTTATTCAAAGGATTCCTCCCTTTACTGGAGGGAAATCACCATCATCTCAGCTGATCAGAACTAGCTCATGTAAGAACTATGAAACAATAACAAAGATATTTGGGAAAGGATCATTAAACCCTAGCAGGTATTAGCTTCATAATTTTTTTCATTTTTCATTCTCAAAACAGCATCAGTATTTCTAAAGGGTTTCCATATCCAGGCATGATAGTATTTGATGCTGCTATTTTATGTCATTATACTTTTTTTTTTTGCAATAGTTCATTTTCTTCAAATGTTTGAGATTCTGAAAGCAATTCTAGCAACTGTTTCTTAAAAATATTGACTCAATGTAAATTATGGCTTGAAGTGAATGCCACATAATTTATTGTCTTATAAACAAAACCACTTAAATGTTAAAATATTGTGGTATGAAGATATTTAGGCATTTGACAACATGGTCTCCTACCAGCCCCTGGAATGATAAGGCTGAAAAGTGGAAATCTTTCAAGTGTTATCACTGACACACAGAAAGAGATTGCCCCAAGTAGGAGATAACACACAAACACAGAGTATTCCTCAAGGGAAAACTGCCAGGTCTTTTCTGTTTTGAGCCTGCTGTGATAAATAATTTCACTGTCTGCCATTGCCTTTCCTACCCCCACCTAAGAAGAAAGGATAGGTCAAACTTTGCCAGCCTGTTGCCCCAGCAATGCTGGGTGATAACAGCCAAAAAAACCTGATCCAAACAAGTGAAGCAGCTCCTAACATAAATAAGGATTGCACACTGAAGATGTAACCCTTTGGTGCCTATTTCACTCAAATACTTCAACCAGAACTAATTAAAAGTGTATTTAGCTGTCTTGGTTACAAGACTAGCCCCAAAGTCATGAGACAACAAAATGTGAATTAGAAAGCAGCAGCCCCATGACTGATCACTCTGCAGTGTGTCCTGGCAAGTCACCAGCATCCCAAAGTGTCCATAGAAACTTCCCATAGTAAGTGCCAGGCTGAACTGGCTTCAGCCAAACTCTGCTGGCCTTGGAGAAGGCTGTTCAAATTTCCACCCGTAGCAGCAATTTTTAGCCACCCAAACTCTAGAAATGCCTCATGGGGCACAGGGAGAACAGGTTGCCAAGAGCTTCCCCAAGCTGTGACGTTTGGAAAACAGATTCACTCAAATGCAGATAGAAATCTCCTTAAGTTGGTATTTCTTGCTTTTGTCAGCTGCCTGGAGCAGAGATGGGTGAAGCAAGAATCCACACCATTAGGAATTACACCTGCTTTACTTGGATAATTCTTGTCTAAAACAAACAGCATCAGCTAACCCACCCTTTCCATTTTATCCCCTTCTTTTCTACTTCTAGAAGAGCCACAAGGAGCACAGAGGCTATTCCAGCTTTCACAAAGCTGCCGAAGGCTGAAAACAATTTCCAGAAACACTGAGGTGCAACTCCTTCAACCATCACTCAGCAAGGACCTAAACAAACTGGGAAACTTCTCTGCTGACTTTCCTTCTGCCTTTCTGCTTCCCTGCCATCTGCAGCTGCCAGAGTCACGAGTTTGTTCAGTCACTGAGTGTGAAACTCGTGGCATTCCTGGGTGGCAGCTGCCAGGGAGGTGTGCACATCGGGCAGCCCATCAAAGGCACAAGTGTCACAAGTGTCCTGAGGAAGACACTCCTACCCAACACATTTCTGGTCTCCTACTTTTTCCTGCCCTGCCTGACATCTGCCTGCTCTACCAGGATGCAGAGAGTGGCCACAGGTCTGCTCCACCTTCCTCCAGCCAGCACAGAGGAGTCAGCAGAAGGAAACAGAGTGTTCCACCACAACTGGCAATTACACACAGCATTGACCCACTTCAGTGAGCCATAAGAGCCACTGAGTGATTTTTGTAGAAGATCTGCTAAGGTGAAGTCTTTGGAGGAGCCTCCTTCCGCTTTCAGAGAGAAACATTGAGTTTGGGGGTGGGAGCAGAAAGTTCACACTTTGTGCTCAAGTCTCAGAGAAAATGTTCTCCAAGATCCACCATTTTTTTGCCAAGATTGTGGTCTTCCTTCAAAGCATGGAAACAGCCATGGTCCCACCACCTACAGAGCTTTAAAAGGGCAGTGAGGCACTTTCAAGCTGAGTTCTGTAGTGCTCTTTCTAATTTTCTGCTCTTGGAAATGTCTCTCTAGTCAAAACAATAAACTGCTATTTCAAAGGCAGCTGGCTTACTTCTGAGTTGCAGCCACCCTCTGTAATTTTAGACTGATATGCCATTGTAAAAATTCACCCTAGATCACAGCTTCAGTATAATTTCGTGTGTGACTCAATTTGCAATTACAACTTTACACTTTCACATCCCCTCCCCTCAGCCTGAGCCTCTGCCCAGCACACAGCACAACCTGATCTACTAATTCCTTCTCCTGTGCCACAGAGCATCGTGGGGAGGGAGCCTTCAGTCGAGACACGGGGTGACAAAACATCCCACCCTGTCTAGGTATGCTGTTCCACTATTCAATTATCCACACTGTTCAATCCAAGGGGTGAGTTCTCCAGTTTCACTGGCCAACCCAGTGATGTAATCCCAACTTTGATCTTTTAGGGGACTGAAAAGCTTTAGCAACTTGCAGGGGCCTTCCTTCATGCTTGTTCACCATCCCATTTCCTTTACCAAATCTGCCTAGAATTGCCACAACAACACACCAAGCCAGATACCACCTGCTTGCCTCCTGTTAATTAGGATAACACCAGCACTGAACAGATTTCCAAGGTTTCACTTCCCAAATGACAAGAAAAAGCTTGCAAGGCTATGGAAGCCCTTCCACACACAGCCCAGCTGTCTTGGAAGGGTAACAGGATGAACTTGTCCCAGCAGCCAAAACACCATGCGTGAAGGCAGCTCTGGGCTAAGCCTGGGGGCAACCAGCCAGACCCCAAATCCACTAGCCAGCTTCCAAATCCACCAGCCAGCCTTCCCAGCCCCTGCCCCACACAGGCAGAGCTGTTACCCCATCCCATGGCACAGTTACAACCAGGGGATGTGGAGCAAAGGGAGGGGGAACTCCATCTCCACACCTCCAGCATTCCTCATGTATGAGATTTCCACAAAAAACAGTGGCTTTGCTTTCCTTTCTCTTTCCATTACATGCCCAAAGTTTGTGATGGAATTATAAAGTAATTAGTTTGGATAACAAAGCACATCACTGTTACTAGTTAGTAAAGTGTAATTCAGGAACTGCATGTTGGGAGAAAGAACAGAGACTGAATTAAAGATGAAATTAAATACAAACAGCTCGACTTTCCAGCAAAGGAATCCATGCTAGGAAAGGATCAAGATTAGTTAAGCTAGTACTTTTAGAGTGGTTTCCTCTTCACAGATGCCAGCAGATTAAAATGCAGCAAAAAAATGAATTATTAATGTGGTAAGTTGTAGGTTAATACAAGCTACTTCTTTGAAAAGGAAGAGCAAACCTTGCAATATTATCTTTCAATAATAAAATTTGTATCATATTTTTTCACTATGTTAACAATTAAACATTTCAGTCATCCTTGATGGATAGAAGTCAAAACTCTCAAATCCAAAGCAGTAATTCTTCAGGAGTAGTTACCACTACCTCTGGCATTAACAGATGCCATCCCCAGGTCTCTGCTGGCATTAACACCACTCTGACACAGCTCAGATCCCACCAGTCAGCCATGTACCACACTGTCAGGGAGCACAGCACTTGCAGTATCTGAATTCTTATTGCAAAAATTCCTTGTTGGGAGCTAGAGAACTGTTGGAGATATGCAGCAACTTCAGAGCACAAGAGGTGAAGTTTTATTCTAAAAGGCCATTATGAAACCAGGAACAGTTTCCAGAGCAATTTCCACTAAAACACAAAGTGTCCATGATAGATGGAGAAATAAATTACTCTCATTTTTTTGTTAAATACCCATGGTGATGACTGGCAAACCTGACTAAGGAGAGGAGTCATCTCACCTCTGGATATTGCCAGTCTAAAGGAATTGGCCAGCCTTTCCTCTTGGGCACTAGAGTGATGCCACTTCCAGAGGATTCCCACCACATAGTCAAGATGAAACCTATCCCCTTCTTCATTTAAATTTCCTTCTGACTTACAAATCAAAATTCAAACAGTCCCATTCTTAGAGCTGGGGAAAGAAAACCACTTCAGTGCAGATGAATCATTAATATCTGAGGGTTTGCTTGAGACAGTGTAGGGCCCTTGACAGTGGGACCACGCAGCAGTTTTAGATGTTGTCCCACTTGGAGCATCTCAAGCAAACCCTCAGAAAACCACTTCAGTGCAGATAAATCATTAATATCTACACTGGGGGTGGCAAAAATGTCTGATTCAAGGTGGAACTGCACCTGGTTTGAGGCCACTGAACTCGAGTGTTCCCCAGAATTGAGAGGGCTTTGGAGCAAGGCACAAACGATTCTGTCCCGTGTAAGCACGGCAGTGACGGAGGAGAAGCCAAGCGAGTAAAGTGGTCTCTGTAATGACAGAGCTGTGCTGGTGAAGCTGCTTGCAGGGCAAGGCAGTCAGCAGAGGTGAACACCCATGAAGGGGAATGCCATCGCTGGCCAGGGCTCGTGCACAAGCTCCCCAGGGAGGGATTAAGACACTCACGTAGGTTTTTATGACTGACTCGACCAGTCCTTCAGCAGCCCTGTCCATCAGAGGAACAGCAGGCAAAATATTTAAAGCAACAGTAAAATCTTAGTCTCACTGCAATCAGGTTTTCACCGAGTCTTTTTTAGCAACTCACAATCTACTGGTAGAAGAGAGCATTTTGTGATTGCACTAATACTTCTGGAAATTAATTTTAATTGCAAACTTGTGCGTCTTGGAGCATAAATAAATTCACAGCAAAAAGTCCTAAGCAATCTTAAAAATTGCTCCAAAAATTGCATGGTGCATGTTAAACTCAGCTGCTCCTTGGAATCCATTGCAAAATACTGTGATTGCAGAGCTCCTTGTGTGTCCAAAGGCAAAGCCAAGGTTTTATTTTGCCAGTCACAGACACAGGAGACCAAACCTTTAGCCCTTGTATGGAAGGCTTCAGGACATCATCCCAGGACTTCAATTCAGGCCTCTATAACTATTTTTGGGGTTTTTCCTTCTTTTTTTTTAAAGAAAAGATTCAACCTGGTCATCTTAAAGACACAAAGCTTCCAGCAACTTCTCAGGAAGACATTAATCTAAATTACTCTATTTTTTCAATCTGTCCTCCATCATAATATCTTTAGGTCTTCCATACAAAAGACAGTGTTAGGTTCAAAGGCTCATAAACACTGTGGAAGTTGGTACAGCTCTGGGAGTACATGAGCACCTCTTTTGGGATACACTGCATATTTTTCATGTGCTGTGTTTACCCTGACAAGCCTCACAGGCTCACACTTCCCAGCACTTCACCTGATTTCAGACTACTGAGAAAGGTCCTTGGTTTGGGCATCCAAGTAGAAAGGCATCTTTCACATAACAGAAAAACCTGTTCTCGCAGTCCTGGATGATCTCTGACCACAGGTTCCAATTAAATCAAGTAGTTTTGAGGACTTTGTTGTCCAAGATAGCCTCTGGACTACATTGCCAAAAAATTACAGACTGGAAATATATCAAAGGACTAATTACTTCCAAAAATAACCCAGACAATTGCCACGTTGCCACGTTTGCCTGAACGTTCTCAGCCTCCTCTATTAGGATTTAGTTGCCTAAAATTGCAGCTTCCAGGAATAGCATCATCTTGCTGAACTTCTCCTTGGACAAGGAAGCCAAGCACAATTTAAGTAAATGAATGTGCAAAGTATTGTGATGAGTTAACCTCTAAAATGCCTTCACTTTTAACAACAAAGAGCAGAGGCACTTCAGCAGCACAACAGTATTTGCCCTGGATCCTTAAATATCCCAGGGCGTTAGTGAATCTAGGCTAAATGGCAGATCAGAGCTAAAGCAGGATGGAGGCAAACAAGCTGCTATTAATTATCTACCAGGGAACTGACATTAAGTCAACACACAGCACCAACTTTTTGCTTGGCTTTTTGAGGTTGGCTTTTGACTATGTGATGGGTCCTTCTCCACACATTTCTCACCAACATGCTTGTGCACACCTGATAAATAAAAAGGGGCCTCGAAGGAGCTCGTAACCCGGCTTTTGTCTTGATCTTCCACCTCGTCAGTGCTGTAGTGGCAGGAGAAGCGGGGGGTGCTGGCAGACTTGTGGGGCTTCAGCAGGCGAGGGGTGGCGGGCTGGGAGGGCAGCGCGTGTTGTCCTCTCCGTCTGCACTCCTCAGCAAAGGCTTCTTCGTCTGCCTCCCCTGCAAAAGGCAAGAAACGCAAGAAAAGTCAGCTGCAGCCAGAATGCATCCATTTAGCCTGGGAAAAAAGGCCCCAGGAATGGCCTGGGTGTTTGGGGTCACACAACTGCTCTTGGCTGTGGTTGTCATGGACAGTCTTGTGTATCTGCAGACTGGGGAGTGGCTGGAGCAGAAAGCTCCATCAGTGGCCAGTCACTGCACTGAAGCCATCCAAAACAGTCCACTAGATATGATGACTCCAGGGCCACTGTTCCCTTTTGCCCAAAAGGCAGGGTGAGGTAGATGAAAACATGGTCCTGGACAGGATTTTTGTCCTGTGCAGAGCATGTCATCACATTCAACCTCACCTGCACTGTCCTGCTCAAGGAAAAGAAGAGATAAATACCCAAATAAATACCCGGGCTACAGGGTGGGTGGGACAAGATTTAAGCCAATGGGTTCAGAGGGGCTGGATCTTGGACATCACAGCTGAAGGGTGGTGGAGATGTGTGATGGAATCCATGAAGACAAGAAATCATGTTGAAGGTGTGAGAGGTGAACACAGCCCAAAGGCAAGGCAGGCACACACAGCACAGGCCAATGAACACAATGGAAATAAAACGCAGCGTTTGTAAAAACTGGTATGAAAGATGAGGTACTCCCATCATAGTCATGCTGTTTTACACATGACACTTTTCTTTGCTGCAGAAACTGTAACAGTACCACTGCTGCAAAAAAACACACACAAAACTCAGCAAAACTACACACTGAAAAACAAGCAGATCCCAAAAAGATGTTCAACAGGGAAAATTGGGGAGGGCAGAAGGGAAAGACTGGGAACAAAGGTGTGTACCACATTTGTCTCTTAAAGGCTTTTTCAAGTTTCATTAGTTCAATTACTTAAGTACTTCTAATAGAGCTGATGAAATATGGCATCATTTTATTTTCATCAAAAGTGGTGTGTCATATTCTGGAAGTTTTTCCTGGGATGTGCCCGGCATCAGCTGCTCAGGGAGGGGTGTGTGCTCTCAGCTAATGTGTGTGCTCTTAGTTCATGGCTGGAAAATGCTTTGAAGATGAAGAAGGCACCACATACGCAACACGGGACAGAGCAGGAACACCCACTTGGTGTGTGCCCCACACCACCACTTCCAGACACAATGGGCTGCATTGTCTTTACCTTGTAATCCTACGCGAGGAGATGCTTCTGAGGCATGAGGAAAAGGAGGCAAGGTGTGTTTAAAAAGTCATTTCACAGTGCAGTGAGGCACCCGAGGCCGTGCCTCGCATCTCCGACGGGCTGTGCTTGGCTGTGAGCAGAGGATGCTCCTTCCCCACTGCCCAAATGCCCATCCCCACCTCCACGCTCCTGCTTCTGTACCCTGGTGTCCCCCTCCCTTCCAGAGGCACAGGCAAACACCACGAAGACACGAGTGATGACAAGACAAGGATTTCTGCACTTAGTCTCTGCCTGCCTGCAGTGTAAAACCCTGGGTTTATGGCTCTCCTTGCAGTAGGACAGGGCTGCCAGGACAGCACCAGGACTTCAGCTACCAGAGGCAGAGCACAAGGAAAAGCTCAGGGAATGCCAGATGCAGAACTGCCATCCTTGCCCATAAGAGGCTACAGGATTTTATACACTATACAAACAGCACTGAAGCAGGTATCAGGCTGATGATACCAGGTCTATGAAGGTAAGCCGACAAAATGGCAAGACTAAGAATAAAAAAAGCACATGGAACCTGTTTACATCAGCTGCACACACAAAAACCAGTCAAGAGAGTTCATTTCCTAACAAATTACAGTGCACCAGAAATAGGAGATCCCTCCTCTCCCATGGAAACACAAAGTGCATGGATTTCTTTTTCATGTGCAAAGTCTCATTTAATGTATGTTTAAAATTTACATTTGCAAATAGATGCAGGAATGGGGAACATGCTGAGGCCATTCTTGAGGCTCTGGGTGTGTTTGTGCATCACAGAGATATCCCAACCAGGCACACTGACACACTCCTCAGTACTGGGCTCAGGGAAGCAGCACACCTTTGGAATCATAGAACACTTCAGCTGGAAGGAACCTTTAAAGCTCATCTGCTCCAACCCTCCTGTAATAAGCAGGGACATCTTCCATTAGATCAGGGTGTCTCAGGGCCCCAGCCAACCTGACCTTGAATGTTTCCAGGGATGAGACACCGACCAATTCCCTGGACAACTTGTGCCAGCGTTTCACCACCCTCATTGTAAACATTTCACCATTGTATCTAAGTCAACCCTCCTTCAGTTTAAAACCATTACCCCTTGTCCTCTCACTACAGGCCCTACTAAAGGCTCCCTCTTTCTTATTAGCTCTCTTCAAGTATTTGAAAGGATTAAATCCATCTTGGTCACATAACCGAGTCCTTCAGTCTTCTATATCCCCCCAAAGCAAAGGCAAATTTTAGTTCAACAAGAAGACCCCAAAAAGTTGCCCAAACTTTTCGCCCTTGATGAGTTGTGGGAGAGCAGGATGGCACCACAAATCAGTTAAATGGTGCAACATCATGTCAGCTGTGATTTAAATTCGGAATCAACTCCAGTGCTATGCATGGCATGAGCTGTCAGATCCTCCTCTGATCATCCACCTTTAGCACACCTGGCACAGCAAACTAAAGTGTGATTTGCATCGACTATTCTCTCCTGTTCTATATATTTGAAACATTCAAGCCAGACTGTACCACTGCACATAGAAAGTCTGAATAGAATTTACTCTGGGAGAAGTCAGCCACAAAGGATATCATCACCAAAAAGTGCTTAAATTCCACTGGGGTTTTGTCAGCACTGATGTTTGTCCTAGAAATGGCTTTTAGGAAGACAGCTGGTACTAGGGGTGAGGGCTGGGTGTGGAATACTGAGTTCTGAGCAGGAATAGCCACCCAAGGAGCACCTTCCAGGAGTGCTCAGAGTGCTTTAAACAGCTCTCAGTTCCCCCAACACCTCTTCCTTGCTGTCTCCTGTGCCCCCACACCAGCACACCCACGTGAGAGCCTGGGCAGCCACGCTGTGACCCCAGGCAGGGACTGGCCCAGGTTAAAAATAACTCCTTTTGCCAGCTTATTTTTAACCCAGCTCGGGGCCTGCAGCCAGCTCATGATGCAGCCACCCCAGCTGGGGCAGGGAAGGGGGAAATTATCGAGGGCAGCTGGAATCAGCATCCAGGTTATGGTCTTAAGCAAAAGATCTTATTCTACTGACGCAAATAATAATTAAAAACCTAGCAGTTACTTCATTTGCACAACCAGTCTGGAGAAATTCCATTTCTAAGGGTTAATTCTGAAAATTACAGATTTGGCATTACCGGTAACATTTAAAAACAATGATTAAGATTTGGTTTTCTGGTGCACCTGAAATGAACAGCAGCTTCCAGGGAAGGAAAAAAAAAAAACCAACCATGAGCTAGCATCTCAAAAGCTGTGCTGGGGATGAAGGTGCCTTCTGCTCCAAGCAAGAAGGGCTGGACAATCCCTTGTGCTAGCACAGTGGTGATGCGTGGCAGGGAGAGCAGGGCTCCTGGCGCTTGCTGGGCCTGCAGAGGGCAATATTGGCTGTGGCCAGGTGTGCCAGCCCGGACTGGGCAATCACACCACGATTATTTCACACTGCCAGGACTAGGTGAGGGCTTAGGGGAGCCACCAGCTACACCCAAGGGTCTCTGATCCTGGAAAATGAAGATAATTTACAGGAATAAAAGCACCGGCAGAGACGTGCCAGGTGAGCTGGGACAGGTGAGACTCGGAGCTCTTCACACCAAAGCACGGGCTAGCATTATTATTTAGTGTTATGTTTAAGTAATATCCATGTATGTCCAGGAATTGGACTGAAATCCTAGCAGGAATCAGCAGTAATTAATGGCAAGACAGTAATGACAGAACTATGCCGAACTAACCAGGGTAAACATCCTGAGGAGCTGGAGCTGCTGATTTGCATTCACAGCTCACTTCCCGCATGGCAGCTGTGTTCCTGCACACCTCACTGAAGAAATACACCTAGAATCGGGGTTTCCCCCTGCATGATGAAATAAAAAGCAGGTGCACCAGTTTGCTCAAAGGAACACCTCCCTGAGGCCACAAACACCAGAGAGCCCCTGGTCCCACAAGCAGCACGAGGGGATGCACCTGGCGAGGGACACCGTGCTGCATCTGGTGACACAACAGCTCTGAGCTAAGCTCCTGCCACAAAGTTATTCAAAGATACTTGCAGGAAGCTTCCTCCATCCAAATCTGCTTTGGAGGATGCCCTGCAAAGTGTCTTTCTAATACTTGGAGACTCTAAAGTCAAGGGGCAGTGTCAACCCGGAGCGAGGCATCGCATTGCTGCTTCAGCTGGCAGTCTGAGGTTCACCTGAGCTGTTCCTGATGCACAGTGACATCACAAAGAGTGCAAAAAGCAGCGTGGAGGAAGCTTTTCTTGAATATTTTCCCCTTTCCTATTGCAAGGGTTTGGAATTTAGCCTGTGCTTACAGAAGACACCGGAGTTTCTGATGACTCAACTACATCCGCTGCTGCCACAGAGAGCTGAACCACAACGGAAGGAGCAACCAACAGTGAAAGAAATAAATCCCCATTTAAACACATTTATCTGAAGTTAATTGCTCTACGATCTTTGTAACCTGGTGATAAGATTTTTCTACTGATAAACTTTTCCATTATTACAGCAGCTACGGTATTAATATTTACCATGGCAGAAGCTATCAGGGTTCTTCCTAGACTGAAGTCCAACAACTGCTGGGAAATCTTATGTTTTACAGGAACCAGTTCAATCTGAGAACTCATCTAACAGATCTGTCTATAGGCCTAGATTACCCTGGGCTGAAAAAATCCTGGAGATTAACTGGATCTTTTGTTTCTTCTCATGAAAGCTTCATATCTAATGTATGATAGCACAGAGAAGACAGCAGGAGACCAAGTGACTCTACCAAAACACAGAAATGGTCTAATTTGGGGGACCACACCTTGAAAGTTGTTTTCAGAAAGTTGCCAGATCATCAGTTTCTTTTAATTCCTGTTGGAAAGGATGGATGCTCATTATAAAACCCAGCCCAGGGTATTTTCCAAAACCACGTGCACACACACACCCCTCACCTCTCCTCAAACTGCAGACAACATTCTCAGCCAAGAATATACTCCCTCACCATTACTAGAGGCTATGTTGAGCAAGTTCTTCTGATTAATTGTTCTTAAACTTGTTTCTAAATGCCAGGAAACACTAACACTGTGACGCTCAGCAGGAGTTATAAAACTCTTTCAGCCTGTGCTCTTGGGTTAGTCAGATTCGATAGAAACCAAAAATTCCATCAAGCCCCCTTTGGAAAACGTCTCAGGGTTTAACAGCCCTTAAAAATCTCTCTCTTGCTATTTGATGTGATGCTTACAAGAAAAAGCAGCCATTTTAAAATCCTCTGATTAAAAAGATCCACATAGTTTTGAAAGAGCCTGAAATCACTCAGAAACTATCAAGGGAATGCTGGAGCAGCTGCCCCATCTGCACCAGCACTTTTGTAAACTGTAAAGGGAGTTTATTTCAACAGTGACGTTCACCAGCCAAAGCACAGGACAAACAATGAGGTTTTGAGTGAGCTCACACAGATCGGTGTCTTTCACCTATTATTGGCAATCATTTTCCTTCCAGAGCAAATGCACTCGGTGTTACACAGAACACAAGGTGATTCAGGGTTTCCTGCTGTCTGAGACTTCTATCCTGCAAAATTCAAGGCAATATTTATCCAAAGCAGTGCCCAGAGTGCTCAGCTGGGTAGAAACTGAAGATGCCAGCAGCTCCCCATCCATGCCCTGCAGAAACCTGTTCCCAGGGTCCCACCCCCTCCTCTCTCTATCTCACATCCTGCACTGGCTCTGATGGCTCAGGTTTCTCAGCACCAATGGCACTGCACTCGGATGTGGGTTATGGCTCGCTGCTTCAACCCAAAAACTCATATGAAGTTTATAATTAGGGGATTTGGGCTGGCCTTTCCCAGGCACTACTATCTCGCCTGCCATGCAAGCCAGGCATTTTCTGCAAGGAAGGGAAGAAAAATCCAGAAGTGGCAGGAGATGGCAGGGGAGGTGGTGGCAAGGTCCTGGGAAGTGATGGAAAAAACAGGGGTGTGGGATTTGGGAAAAGGGACAGACTGATGGAGTGCTATTTCTGTCCCAGCAGAGGCCTGGCTGCAGCACGTCCAGAGTCCAGGAAAGGGCAGGGCTCAATGCTTTCTGCTCAATGCACAGAGCAACCCTCTGCCCTTCTGGCTTTAAAAACTGGCAATGGACTCACTCCTTTTTTTTGCCTTGTATTCGTCTGCTCCAGTGCCAGCTCGCACTGTTCCTGCCCAGCTGTACCCCTGCGGCACAGACCAGAGCAGGGAAAGCCCCACGCTGGGTTTGCTCACCCTCCCTGCCCTGCAGCAGCTCCCTTACAAAGTTCAAACTTTGGATTTTCTTCCTTTTTTTTTTTTTAAGATGGATTTTACCTACCACCCCCATCCACACCCCAGAACCCCATTATATCCTGCATCCAGCTCAGCATGTACCAACATGAATCCTGCATTTCCAGCACATCACAACCTACTCATGGCAACATTTCACCATAAAGGTTCCCCAAACTGGTAGAATGAAGTGAGTTTTCAGCACACACCAACCACAACAGCACTGCTTGAAAGGAAATGTGATCACACTCTTCCCCATGGTGGCTATCAGGGATCAATGGCTATAGCCACTCCTGTTGGACCAGATTGAGCTCTGGAGCCTGGCCGAAAGAGAGGGAGCTGCTGGGACATCCTGGAGTTACCTCCTCCCTTCATCAGAACCTTTTAAAGTCCAGTGAATTAGTCCTATGTTGTTGCTGAAGCAAGAGAGAAGGCTGAGCATATCCAGGTTTCTGCAGCTATTTTCTCCTGTTAAAGCACACCAGGGCATCCATATGGATAATGCCACTTGCTCTCATCTTAAAGATCTGGGATGTTGGAAATGCAAATGGCAGGAGGTAATGTGAATCCTCACGTTTCCAGCAAGCAGAGAGATGACCCAATTTGCATGCTGCAGCTCAAAGGGAATTTTATTAATTTTAAAAGACTTTATCAAGCAGGGCCTTTTATTCATTTCTGCATGAATTTTGAAAGGAAGCAAAGAATGAGGAATGAGCTTCACAGCTTGACATACATTTATACAAATTAGCAAGATTTCAAGCTTGGAGCTTGACCGAATGGACCTGATTTTTAAACAGCCATCAAGATTACTTTAAAGAAGGTATTTTCTATACTTTTCAGGGTCCTATCAGAGGTCTACCCCAGTTTCCTGCAAGTCTCATTGCACAACACTACATTGAAGTGACCAAACCTCTTTAACAACCTGTACCACGGGCTCCTCCTACTCTTGAGGCTTCTCTCTCCAGCACACCTCACACAACACATCGCTGAGATGGAGCTCAGAACACTGTATCTGTCTGGCTCTCACATGGCTCCTCTCCCTCCAGAGGAGCAAATTATTATATTTGGTTTGATACTTACAAGGGCAGATAGTGATAGAACAAGGGGAAATGGCTTTAAATCATTGAAAGGAGGCAGGTTTAGATTAGATATTTGGAAGAAATCTTTACTGTGGGGGTGGCGTGGCCCTATCCCTGGAAGTGTCCAAGGTCAGGCTGGATGGGTCTCTAAGCAACTCAGCAGTGGAAGGTGTCCCTGCCCATGGCAGGAACATGGGCAGGGGGTCAGAACTGGCTGAACTTTAAGGTTCCTTCCAACTCAAATTGTCTTGAAACAAAGAAGGGTTTTTCATCTCAACTATATTTCAACCTCAGACAGAAATCCCCGTGGGTTTCATCTCTACCATGAGGAAGCCTGGCAGTTTCACTTTGAAATTGTATTTGAAATGCAAACCAAAATCCTACTGAGGGGAAGAAAAAAAATAAAAAAAAATAATCAGCCCTTATAATGAAACTCACTACTGGAGTACCCAGACACGAAGTGCCTCCCACCAGTGTTTCCTCTGCCCGTGCCCAAGCAGAGCCTCGTGGACCTTCACACCTCTCACACTTGTTCTCCGGAACCCCCCAGTTCCTTCACTGCTCCCAAAGACAAAACTTTGCTTCTTCTAGGAGTTACCACCACCAGGGCAAGCAAAATTGGCTTCTACTTAAAAAGCTCTTCAAACAGCAAAAGCAGAGGAAAAGTGCTCTTCTACTTTTGCAACAGATCTTTGTAACTCTTAAAAACTAATGAGTTGAAGTAACAACACGTCATTTTATATTCCCATTAGTGGCCCTCTCTATAAGAGCATCTCCAGAACAGTTCTGAGCAAGCCCTAATTTGCAAATTGTACAGCTATGTTACATATTTTTCCATTGATTATTAGCTTTAAACCTGTCTTCAAAACCTTAATGCACAGCAAACATAGATTACCTTAAAAGAAAAAAAAGACACATCAAGAAAAAGCCATGCAGTTAAATTTAAAAAGAAAAGAATCTCATGAGTGACTACAGAAAAAATGTGATGAATGACTTCCCCAGCTGTTTTGTCAACACTTCCATAGTAATTTGGCAAAAGCATAAAATCACTAAGTTTATACTTTCATCAAATGGCTATTAGTGTTCTTGAAATACCACAGACACGAGACAGTAACTGCAAGCTCCATGCTTCATACTGCACTGTGCATGTGTTTGCAAGGTCTCATCTTTTCAGGTCAATCATTTGAAAAATATTCTCCCTTCTACCCTGAAGCTTAAATATGACACTATGGCTCTGACACTAAGGGTTCCACGTATTAATTACAAAAGAAGGGATACCTGCCCTCTCCAATTATACCCCAACATGCAATTTATTCCTCATCTATCCATCCCTGTAATACTACTACAGCAAGCAAATCCCATCTTCCAGTGTGAGCACACATCCCTGATTTACAGAGCTCCAGAGAGCATCATCTTTTAAATGACCTGAAAACATCACATGCTCACAGCAACCGGACATCTCTTCTGCTGGCTCAGTGGGTTTCAAAGTGTCTCATGAACCTTCACCACAAAGCCCAGTTCCTGTTCCTGACATCTTCCCAATGATGGGAACACTAAGTCGTTACCTGCTCCTCAATTTCTGGCATAAAAATGACAAGCCTGATTTTTTTAAAAATAGTGTTTCAAGCTAACATTCAATAGTAGCTTTGACTAAATACTGTATTTAATTATGAAACCTGTACAATTGGCCTTAGAGGAGACATGACTCCCAAACTGCACCACCTTTTGTTGTTTGGCATCTCAAATCCATCACAGAACTCTCAGAGTTTCCAAACATTCTTCCTTTCCCATCCATAGTCAAGATCTATGGCTTAAAGCCCACCAGAGTTTAGAAATGCAACTACAGTAATTTCACGATTATAAGCCACACCTTTTTCCTTGAAGAATCCAGCCTGCCCCAGTAGTGCTGCTTATATTCAGGTGCGGCTTATCTATGGACAAATCCCAGTGAAATGCCAACCCAGAAGTGAGAGCCGGCCCGGGAGTGCACCTGGGGCTGCCTTTAAAGGCTTTGCTGGTTTATGAAAACTGTTTGCAACTTGAGCACCTGACACCAAACCCAGCTGGCAGCGATTCTGTTACTAATTCATTACTTTGTTACACATGGATCCTCGCTTGAAAAAAAAAAAAAAGAATGCGGCTTATATTCAGGTGCGGCTTATAGTCGTGAAATTACTGTAATTTTTCAAATCCTATCAATAGCAATGTTTATAAATGCAAATGTATGCATACATATACATGCATGTATTTAAACAGATAAAAATAAATTGTTCCATGTAGGCTTCTCAAACAGAACTTCTGACACAAACAGTCAATAAAGAGAGCACAGAAATGAAGATTTTCTCAACTGCAAAAACCCCAAACACCAAAGCAGGAACATGACTACCACCCAGCACTAACAATACTTACAATTCTCTTTAGTGCCTGGAAACAGTACTGTCAGTTGATACACTCCTTCTGCAGAGATCCAGTGGGAGCAGGTAAGATTTTACCAAGACAGCTTTGTGAGTTTTGGAAAGAGAAGGAGACTTTGAAGAGTGACGTTAGTACCTCTTGGAGCACCCCAGGAAGGCCACGTATCTATTTCCCAGGATGGCCACCCCAGGGTTGTCTGTGCCCAGAGCAGGGCTGCTCCCACCCTGTGCTGCTGCAGTGGCACCATCCCACCTTCTCCTCCTCTCACACACCGTGAGATCACGGGATGAAGCACCAAGGACAGTAACAACCGTTTCCAACCACAATCTCTGGGGCCAAAGCAAAAAAGGGGGGACAGTATTTAAGAACTACCCTAAGGGCAGAGAAGCTGGAGCACTCCACATTCCAGAAGAGTGGAACACAAACTGGAGTGCCCACTGGCTCTTGGTGGAGAGGTGATGTGACCAAAACTGCACAACTGAACAACCCGACACCTGAAGTTGCCATAACCAGAGCTCCTGCTCAAAATCACCCAGCATAAAGATTTACCCTCATCTCCTGTAAATCTGTACTAGCAGTGAAAACTTTTCCAAATGTTTATCTGACTACTTGTCAGTGGGTTCACTATATCATGGTATAAATGTTTGGAAAACTATAAAAATGAATATCAAAACTGCAGAGGTTTGAGCTGTGTAACTACAATTTTGTACTACTGGCAGCCCAAAGTGCAGCATCCAGCAGAGCTACTCCACCTCCTTGAACACCAGCAAACACAGACTCCTCTCAGAAACATTTGCCAAGTGTTTTACTAAAGTGTGAGGGTGTCAAACTTCATTTACACAAAAGCATCTCTCCTCAGCCTTGTGAACCAGCGTGGCTCTCTTTGCAGGAATTGTCCTGCACTGTGACAGAGAAAGGAAACCTGGAACAGATGCACAACAGGTAAGGCTGATGTTCACCTACAATTGTTATCATGCAAGTCAGTGACTGACAAAAATAGTCCCAAATTTTGCACATTTGAGAACATTTCACTACTTTCCAATTAAAATTCTGACCTTGCTTGAACTGCTGGTACTGGATACAGCCTGGTATCTCTACAGAAACAATCTCCTTTTACAGTAATATTTAAAAATACTAAATAAAAGAACCATGAACTGTTTTTCCAAGGAGAAAGTTGCTTAGTCAAGACTGAGCAGTGGACTGGAAACAAAATTGGAGCCAAAAGGGCAGCACCATAACCTTCCAGGAGATGGAATCTGTTTGCAAAAGCCTTCAAGGCACGGAATTCAATTGAGAAGATAAATCGATAAATAAAACCACGCTGTTGTGGCAGCAATAAATAGACACTGATGACAGTTCAGCTAGGACCCGAGTGTCCACCTCTACCCCAGTTTCAACTGAAAATCTGGAAGAACTGTATTTTAAGGAAAGATTAGCCAGTATTGTCACAAAAACAGAAAACCCAAGAGGCTTTGACCTCTGTTAATAATCTATCATCTAATCTACATGAAAGCTGCACTGGAAGTTGCCAGCTTGGCTCTGTGCCACTTACAGGCCCAAACTCGACACGAGACACTGACACTTTGGGTGATTTTGCCACCACACCCAGAAAACAACAGTGAGCTGAATCAAGAAGCCAGCGTGAACCATGGCTGGCTTTTGGTTTCAGGAGGAGCTGGGAGGCACAAGGCAAAAATCCCCCCCACAAACAGCTCTCATAAAAGAACTTTCCACTATTGGAAACTATTCTGTGCAGGGCAACAAGCACCCCCTGCAACAGAGCAGCACGGGCATGCACTTGGCTTGGTGATTTATTCCACGAAAAGGGTTACCAGGGATGTTGTCATCATCTTCTATAAACATTTCGAGGGCAAAAGCACACATGTGATCTGATCTCAGAGCAAGTGCTAGAGGAGAGGGAAGAGTGGAAACCATGTCAGAGTAATCAATTAATCTTATGTTCTCAATTTGGTTAATCAAGAAGAGCAGGGAGGTTTAAACACCTGGGTCTTCTCAGAAAAATGTTTTATTTCCCTGAGCTGAGCTTCTTGTTTTTAGGAGTGATTACAAGAAGCATCTTCTCAATTAGTCACTGCATTAGAAGCCACTTCAAAGTCATTTTCTGCTCTATGACACTTTTCAAGACAGAGTTATAGCTATTAATAAATAAATTATTAATGGCTACAAAACTGCTATGAGAAAGCTTCAGGACAAATTATTCTACTTTATTTTAACCTTTAACCAAAAGGACTTTCTTCCAGTTCTTCAACTGGAAGAATATAGATTCAATATAGATCAAGAGTAAGGCAATAGCAATGCTTCAAAAGTACTTTTGAAATTATGTAGACACATCCTCCCCTGCAATAGATCCTCCAATTTAGACACTATATGGTAGTAGCTGACATTGATATATAACATCTCTAAAATCTGAATATGCATAGTGAAGTACACGTAATTTTCTTTTTACATAACAGTCGTAAAAAGCAATCTACTTGTCATTTTCTACCTGCATCTCAAAAGAAAAGTGTTTAGTCTACAAACACCTGGCAGTGACTGTGCCAGTGATGTAACAGAGGACTTGAGTTGTACAGCAAACAGAACTCTGAAATAGGCTCCACACAGAATGCAACTCCAATCTTTGAAGGTCCTTGGAAAATACAGATAAAATTGATACAATTGTTTTGCTTTGACAAGTTCCAGTTCTGGTACATTTAAAAACAATCAGTTTTGAAGCCTTTTACTGCTAACAAACATTCAAGGTGTACACTGGCTACACACTTTGCAAGCTACAGAAACATTTCTGTCCCAGCCTCCTTTTAGGCCAGAAAAGGGCAGAGTAGTACAGCACGTACACTTGTTTTCTTTTCCATTAACAAGATTCCTTGTGTCACTACAGCTGGCTCAGTCCATGCTGGTGACTGGCAAAAGCCTTACAGTTTTTATTACTTGCTCAGAAAGGAGACAGCACAAAGGCTATTTTCAGGGCTGAATACTTAGATCTCAAAATGTGGTTCATTTGACCATTGAAGATTAACATTCTGGAGTTCCAGAACTCTTCAAGCAGGATACCTCTCCCATAAAATATGGAAGAACCTTAAGAGATACCAGGATTTTGCCACACAATAGCTTACATTTTAGTTTTGTTACAAACTGTTTGTTGCTTATATGACCCAAACGCTGCTGAGTTGTAATTTTAGGAAGTTGTCTTCCTCAAGTTTCTCTTAGAAATAAAACTAACACAGCTCTACGTATACATAAAACCAAAAACATCCATAAAGAGGTTCTTCACACATGTAAGCCCTGTAGGACACTTCCCTGGCAATTCTGTGGAACTATTTATCTGACATAATAGAGACTTAGGCATTTAGCACACTACCAAAGGTTATTCCATTAACAAAAAGCCAGCTCTTTTCATCATAGTCACTTAAAATTCTAAACACATGTACTGCTAGTGACATGAGATTTAACACACACTAAAAATAAAAAACTTTAGATCATCAGAACATTGCCCACATTCATGAACAATGAAGCTTACTTTGAAATGTGGCTCTTTGGTGTATCATTACATTGATTACCAAAAGACTTCCTAATCTTCAACTCAGGAGCTGGAATTAGGCTGCCTCAAGGTGTACAGTCAGTAGTTGGTGAGAAGACAGGACATACATAAGGGCTCACTGCATTGCAAATTCCAAATATAATTCCCTGGCACAGTCATCATGGACCTCACCCTGGTTCCTCCTCCTCCTCACTTAACATCCAATTCATTCATTACAATAAAGCAACTTACCTCAACAGATCCAGAATGTCTTCTCCCACATGAAGTCCACTCTTGGCACCTACACATCCCAAACTGGATGCTTTAGGGCAACAGTCATCAGGCTGCCCCAGATGCACGTCGTGTTGGCTCCTCTCTTCCCAGCTCCTCTTTCCTCGGCACCTCCCAAGAGGCAAAGCATCCCCCAGTCACAAAAGCATCCCCCAGTCTCAAAACCACAGTAAGGGAACATGACCTGTGCGTTGATGTCAACATATCAGGAGGGAAGAAGCCAAGATACAGAAATGGAGGAGTGCTGGAAGGAACACTGAGCTCTATGGTGCATCTTGCTCTGTGCCCCAGGCTCCCAGAGCTTCCACTACTTCCCTGTAAAGCCCAAGCACTCCCTTCACACTAGGAGTTATTTTTCAGAAAGCTGGTCTTTAAGACACTGAAAGCCAGAGAAACTACTGCTCTTGGCAGCTTCTTCCAACAGTTAATCATCCATGTGTTAAAAATGTATGTTTATCTTCTCATTTGAATTTGTCTAGCCTGATAAAAATATTTATACTCTTCTTCCAAACAAGGCGACCTCTGATATGCACAGTTTTTTCTAACTGGTGTACACATTTTTTTAGAATCAAAATGGAATTTGGCACACCATCCTCAGGCTGCAGAAGCACCTCCCTTGCTTGTGCTGGCAGGGGAACAGCCTCCAGAACAGCCCAGAGCCTGGGCAGCCAGAGAAGAGGCAGGGTTCACTGGAGAAGCAGACACAAACACCCACCACTTCTGCATTCACTGTGGTAACTCGTGATCATGTTTTCTTGATGAGAAAGGCAAAAGCCAAATGAGGAGAAAAGTCCTTGAAATTTATGTCAACAGTACAAAACAAGCTGCATTGTTTTCCTGCTTCTCCCTTACTGGTTTCAAGGACCTTAAGATTTGCTGTTCTTCTCAGGGCTAAACCATCCAATCCCAGAAGATAGAGAGGTGTTTAATAAAAGAAACATTTTGTTCATTGCCCTAACTCTCAAGGTGAATGTCCCCAAGAGAAAAATCTTCCCCCTCTTTGCAATTACTCAGCTCAGTCAAAAACTGAAGGCAGGAGGCTTGTGAATGCTACTCCTGCTTGCAGGAGTACCCAAAAAACTCTTAAGTGAATTTCTAGCTCTCTACTGCTCTCCTGGACACCCAGTTCCCACTTTGTGTAGAAGAGATGAATGAAGCCCTTTCATTTTCAAAGTGCAGTACATTTGGTGACAAGAACCTGACCATATTTCCATAGGCACCCAGCTGTAAGAAATGAGATTAGCAGAGTAATTCTCAGGAGTGTCTGAGTGACTACTTAACAGGAGATGTCCAAAAAACTCAAAGCCTTCTGATGAGAGGCAGTGTTGTTACAAAAACCTGGCCAAAGTCCTCTGGAGACAGAAGGCCCAGTCCTATAGCTAAGAAATGCTGCAGGAGAGGCCAAGCTTTGGCATGTGGGTTTTCTCCACTTTCCTTCAAAAACACTTTCACAGAGAAGTTCAAACCAGTTTCAAAACATCCACAGTCTAGCTCCTCCTGGAAGGAGAATGACAGAGACTGATCCTGCAGAATATGCTCTTTCACAAAAGCAAAGCAGTTATTTCCATTGCTGAAATATCACAACAGGATGACAAATGCAGATTTAGTTTCTGTAAAGAATAAAAGGCAGCCTCCAACTACATATCTAGGAGAAAACTTAGCCAGAAGTGGCTATGGTGATAGTTATGCAAATGTGTGATAAATTAGCAAGTTAATCTTACTCTATGAGTTACAAAAATGAACACACACTTGACATTCGGAGGGATTTTTGGAGGGAAACTGAAAGATGGATGAGGCTGCCCAGCTTCTCTACCAGATGTCTCACTAGAATTTTATTATTGGGAGGTAAACTCCCCTCCTCACCACAATTCAATCAAGCTTGTGACTGGAACCAAGACAGAAGATTCCAGAGCTACTGCTTTGCATTTTCAGCTGGTTTACTAACACCTTCCAGCACAGACACAGCCAAGTAATTCTCTTTTCTGGTCATCAGGAATGTGTGTTCTACAACATGAATTCCATGACCAGTCACCCACGCTGGATTCCCCTCTCATTTTAGTAACTCAAATAAATTTACAAATAAGAAACAATGCAGGAAATTTCAAATTGGACTTTTAGCAGTCAAACAAAGGACGAAATGAAGCATTCTTAATGTATTATGTTACCTGTTCTGTCACATAACAGACCAGCGACCTCACATGAGTTGCTACAAACTAGGTGCTACTATTTAATAATCTGCCTCTAACATTCAGGTGAATGAAAGGATTCAGCTTTACTTTCACTGCTGGTAAACTAGCAGCTACAGGGTTATGTTTTGTCTGTTTTTATGAAATTCACTTGAAGTTGGTTGCATCGAAAAGACAAGCTAGAAGAGCCCTCATTTGAGATTCAGAGGTAAGTTTAAGCTATAGGCCAAAGTCAATGTTAAGAGTTACTACCAGCAGCCTCTAAAAATACATTTTATTGACTTTCAGTTTTAAGTCTGGTTCAGAAATTACCTATTTTTAGTTTAAACTTAACTCAATATGCTGCAAAGTTAACCTTATTATTAAAGCCAGAGAAACTAAGGAGAATTCTATTTAACAGCGTCCTTCTGATAAAATGTTTTACTTATCTTCTCAATTAAATATACTTTAATCCCCACCACAACATTTTGTAGCTGACAACATCTGAAAGTCTTCCACTTCCTTGATTTATAAGGTAATTAGCAGTCAGGCCATCAGTGCAATCTACCTCACACCAGGACAGCCCAGCTTTCAGGCCTGGGCACTATCACCTCCAAACTCCTGCCTATCTTTTGGCCACAGCAGCATGACAAAGCATAGAGTACTCATGTAGGGTTCTGATTAACTTTCTACCAGCTGTTGTGAGTGAGATAACACCTAAAGCAGTGCTGAGTCTGCCAGAACAGAGTTTTCAGAGAAGTTTCAATGAGTTTAAATCAGCACAGCTTGCAGAGGTTCAGGGTTACAGCTCTGATCATCACAGGATTTTAATTCTTTCGGGGTTTTTAATCTGACAGCAGCATCTCAAACATGAGGTTTAATATTTTGCGAATGCATGACCTATATAGCAGAGTATAAATCAACCACCTTCAGCTCTAACCTTTCAGGACTACACTTCACTCAACAACCAATTCTAGCAGAGGTATTTTTTTTCAAAACCAAGCAGGAAACCCACCAGAATTATAAATTCCCAGGTCATTTGTATCACTAACAAAGTCAACATTCTTCATTCCAGCCATAGTGCAATGTAAAGACCATTTCAGCATTTCAGGTGGAAGATAAGTTCTGTACCTAGGACAACCACTTGAAGACAAATAATAACAAGAAAACCCAAACTGTCTGTGTTGAGTACTAGGCAAAGCAAATCTGTGGCCACAATTCAATCCTAAAGCAAACAAGCCCTGAGGAGCAGACAGTGCAAAGAAGCTTTCTTATGATAAAAAAAGGAAAATTTCAAAGTTTGGTTACTGCTGACTGGCAGATTACTGATATCCATATTGCCACTAGCCCATGAGAATACCATGACTTGAAAACAAGTCTAAATACCAGAACATCCAAAAATCACAACCAAAGAGGCAGGTTTTCCAAAAATACTAAGAAACATTTCCACAAAAAGGTTAACAAGTATTTTAAGTACTGAGCCCTTTTCAAAAGTTCTCTGACCACAAACATCAAACAGCTGTAGCATTCATTTGCAACACAGCTATCTTCAGAAGCACTATCCTGTTACAACCACAGATCAAACTTGGGCAAAGGAGGCATTAAACTCATTTCTCAAACAGAACAGAAGCAGATTACAAATTCACATTTCCAAAAAAAAAAAAAAAAAAAAAAAAAAAATCTAACTTTATCACTGGACCATCCCACAGATAATCTGAAACACAGAACAGCTAAATACAAAAGACAAACCTCCAGTTACACCTAATGCCAAAACACTGCAGGAGTCAAGGAAACAGGATAACCAAAGACAAACATTGAGAAGAGATACAAACCCTCTAGGCTTAGAGATGATGGATTTTTAAATCTTTTACAATCTTGTTTTCAGCATTCTAACTCAGCTCATCAATTAATCACAAGTTGATACAGGATCCACCTTACAAATGCTATATACACACTCTCTGCAGAGCAGTTTTGTCACCTACACCACAAACCAACCCCTCTGACTCTGAGCAGAGAGGGTATGGTGAGAATTGAGCACTGTAGGAGTGCAGCCACTTTACAATGTGAAGCATTCTAACACAAAATCCCAACTCCTTCAGTAGAGCCAAGTGGAAGGGATAGGTGCCATGCAATCTACAGAGAAACTGGGGTTAGTGTGCTGCACTGGAATCACTGCCATGCACAAGGGACCTGAAGGAGGCTGCACCAGGAGAAAGCATCACAAAGTTCTTGTATCCACCAATGAACTTTGAAGCAGAGCACGAAAGAGTAAATGACTTAGCAGGTTCAAAAACTCCATCTTGGTTTTTGCAGGAAGCAGCTGTTTTTCCAGGAAGCTTAATTTAAATGGAATGGTGTCTCTTAAACATTCTAAATTAATCCCTGATATACGAAAATATTGCTCTTCTAATTCAACAGCCCTTGGTTTTGAAAGTTGCCTCATGCCACTGTGCATTTGCTATCAATAACTTTTTCTGTTATTATTTTGTACTATTTTGGCCAAAACTGAAGTTTAAAGAAATGTGCTGCCCTTGATGATCTATCACTTCTAATAAACAGGTCTTGTACATCCATGCAAATTATATATTAGAAAGAAAGAATGTAAATTTTTTTTCAAAGCAACCTAACTAGTGGGTTTTCAGGAGAAAATAACTAAATTCAGAAGAAGAAATTCTGAATATAACATAGAATGTGGATTTGTGTTTTAGAAAAGGAGCTGGATGCAAGAAGTTGCATCCAAAAAAATGTTGGATGTGGTGTTGTAGCTATTTCAAAAAACACACTGAAAGAGATGGAGACTGTTAGCTTTAGGTCAAGTGAATGATGACAATTTTTTAAGCCTGGAACTGGAATTGCTGGTCCAGTGATTATATTTGGACCAAGACCACATATCCAGTTCAACCACCAGCCTATGGAAATGCTGGTGTGTGGGTATCTCGTTCCTGCAGGAATCTACTGCCAAACTGCCTTCTGCTGACTCATTCCTTGTGCTTTGCCAGTTTGTCTTTCTACCAAGGAAATGCAGCATTGCCATTTTAATGCTGCGTTTTGGCCAGCTCTGTCAAGCAGCTTCAGGGATCTGAAGGCAGAACAGAGATTATCCAAAACACTGGATCTTGAGCACATTTAGTGTTAAAAAAATTTCACTATAGAATCCTGGTGAGACCTGTTGGTGTGTAACACTGTGAGAAGGACCACAGTTTCCTAGGTAAGAAGATAAGCATGTGGGTACAGATTTGCCACTCTAATTGTGTTCAGGTTAACCTGAGCAAGGTAATTTAAATGTTAAAGACGACGACTTGGAATAAAACTAGAAGGTGAAATTTGGCACTTTAATATAAAACCTACTGGTATCCAGAGGAAGGCATTCAAACTCAACTCCAGATTGTCCTAATTTTATTTGACTTGGTTAATCAATTTTAAAGCACTTATTACAATTTACATAATTTAAAGGAGCACACTGCATCCTATAAATATAAATTAACATTTTTAATAACTCAAGACATCACAACAAAGCCAAATTTTGAAATAAATTTCATGTTTAGTTATCTGGATCAAGAAGTAACATACATGGGGGAGGGAAAAAACAGCATTAACAAGAAAACACTGTTTAGTTCTAAACTAAGTTTGTGCTTCTACATCAAAAACACAACACTGAAGTGACAGGAACTCTGCAAAGAACTTGAAAAGGTATAGAACTGCTTTAGTCCCAAAACCAAAGTACATATGTATTTTTTCTTCTACATGTTATTTTATTCAGTTCTATCTCAAATTAATGGTAGAGGGACAAAAGTACAATACACTAACTTTACTGCAAATATGAATTCTGTTGTAGAAGTTTGGTAGCTTGGTTTGGCTTAAGTTGAAATGGTTTTCCTGCATGAAAAACGAGAGCGTATCTTTCCAATGTATTTAAAAATCAACACATTTGTTAGTACGAAGCAGATGGTGTTTAGCAAGAAGGCATTAGGTGATCGTTTGAAAACACTATGCTTTTTTTTTTTTTTAATAACCATTAAGCCACCCTGAAGAGTTCTGTGAAGGCCAGATGTTCAAAGCTGCTGCATAGATGACAACTGCACATCCATGATCTATTCGTGGAACTATCCAGAATCTGGTAGGTTCCAACATACACTATTAGTTACCTGCATGCTTTCTTTGTGACACACAAAAAACCAAATTATCTTTCACTCAACTCTGAAAATCTGGTCTTAGCTACAAATGGACACTTTACTTCACTCTGTTAATTTAACAAAGGGCATTAATCCATCTTTTGATTTTTGGTTGAGGACTAAAAATAAGAGATACCATAATCCTAATAATTTTGTCCAAATCTTCAAGGCAATTATTGTTTGTTCTCGAAAGAGAAAAAAAAAAAATCTCGTAATTCTCATTCTTTTTGCAATTATGAAATGTTGAATAAATAAATTTATCAAATGTATATTTATATTTACTACAGATTATTTTTTGAAGCAAATCTCAGAATATCTTTAGAAAACTTTTTAAAATAGAGTTGCTTTAGGCCTAGACCTAAAATAATTACATATTAGGGCAAAAGATGGAGTTAAGAGAGTCAGCCTCTGAATGCTTCTTAAAAATAGGTGCTTCAAATACAGGTTTAGAAATGAAATTAAAAATCATGTTTTCAGTCATACTAAAGAAAACATCTGTGAAGAAAAAAGGCCCTCATCCTTAAGATTGAAGAAAAAGGAGAAAAAAAAAAAAAAAAGCACTGTTTTCCCAAGTTGCCCAAATCGCACACAGACACAGGAAGGTTACAAATGCCATTCATGAAAGAATGCACCACAAACATCAGCATTTATTCATTTTGAATTTTTTTTTA
The DNA here is from genome assembly GCA_009812075.1 of Sialia sialis. Classification (NCBI taxonomy): domain Eukaryota; kingdom Metazoa; phylum Chordata; class Aves; order Passeriformes; family Turdidae; genus Sialia; species Sialia sialis. The sequence goes on along the minus strand of VRYO01002734.1, from coordinate 8,685,515 downwards.
GCAAATGACAAAAGACTCAGCTCACTGGCTTCACTTTTGTTTAGCTTTTGCTTACATTACACATTTAAACATTTGTCAAAACTTACTAAAGTTGTCTGCATTCATGCACAACTAGAAAACATCCTTAATTTATTTAAATCAGAAATGCATTACCAGAAATGTATTAACATTGTTCACTACTAAACATAAAAAAAAAAAAAAAGTTGAAATTATTAAAAAGGTTATCCTGGAACTGTTAACTTCACAGCAGACTTGAACTACTAATTGGCTCACATTTTAAATTGGAAAAAGCAAGATTCATGCTAGTGTTAGTATACATCTTGCCCTAGCACTACTGAAGGATCATGGTTCACCTTGATCACAGGTAAGAAAAGAAAAGTGCATACAGAAGTTTACAACAATTTTTAGGACAAAAAATGGTCCAATGGATGTGGTCCCAACAATTAACTCAAAAGTCTATGACAAATACAAGCTTCTGTGAGCTACTTCTACTACTTAAGATTGAGTACGGATATACAGAAAGTTGAATTCGTTTGAAATCTTCAAAAAATGTTCCTGTCAATCCTCAAATGGTGGCTGTTATAGCTTAAAATTTCTGTTAAATGCGTGCGTTGAATTACTTGTTTTCCAAGCGTAGCAGCTGCTCCTTACCATTTATTGTTAGCGACCTTAACTGGCCATCTTCTTCAACTTCTATTCTCTCTTGTCCATTCTCAAAAATCCTAAAAGACAAAACACCATGAGCCATTTTAGAGCACTGCAGGCAGTTTTAAACACACACCAGACCTCAGGTTTAGGTAACCAACTATAAGGGAGCACCACCTGCTTAATGCAACTGTACTTGGCAAGCTTTGGAATTTACCAGCACCGGAGCTGTCACCAGTAACTATCTGCATTTCCCCAGTGCTTAGTCAGGAAAATTGCCTTCTGGGAGTTGGGATCCTCCAGGATGTGGAGCTCAGTTACAGCTGCCTCCTCAGACATTGTCACACTTGTGCTCACACTACACACTGTTATCTAGGCTTAATGCCTTGACAGATCAACTGCACAATCCTGACATTGCCTTTAGTCCCTACCTGTTTGTAAAATGTATATTCTAGATCCAATCACAATTCTGCACACAAGACAGTCTTTAATCCACTTCTAATTTGATCCCAGCAAGTAATCTGTAGACCTACTATACATCAACTTTATGACCTGAGCATGCATGTTACAAGATTCAAGTATCCCTGACTGAAAAGAGATGATTGAAGAGCTTTTGAGTTGTCAGATTTTCCTGGAATACTCTCACAGGAAAATATCATCACCACACCAGCATGTGATCCAGAGGCTGTTTTTAAATGGTCAAGATGATAGGAGCTCTCCAGTACAACAGTTCACAGAAGAACCTTGTACTTACAATTATGGGACATAAGTTAACAAAAAAAATGAAATTAATCCTTCCTTGCTTTCCCGTATTTTTTAATCAAGTAATGAAATTACATTTAACCACTTGTTCAGTACTCCTATATTGATTATAATATTCCGTATCAGTTATTCTATAGCTAACTAAGACTTGGGTTTCCCAAAGCAATGATTTCCCCATCACAAGCATGAAATGGAGAGAAAGTACACTGTGTACAGGACTTGAAAATTCACTTTCCAACAAAATGGCCCACTTTCCTCCAAAACAGGCTTCAGTTGCTTATATCACTTAAGAGACAGAAAAAAATTACTAGCAAGACTTCACTCAAACACTGCCTAAGAAAGCAGATGCTAGGGAATATTTTTTCATAATGTCTGCAAAATTAAAATTCTTCCCAATTCCCAGTTAGAAACTTCACAATCAATAGCCACCAAGCTCACTTTCCTCCCAGAAGCTCAAGCTGATTGGGCAGACAGTAGTCAAGGACCATAATAAAAGGTGCAGCACTATACAGGAGGTTCTGAAGCCTAAAAGAGCTCCAGCCACAGCATATAGTAATCAACAATGACAAGAAGAGAACCCAATAAAGTATTTCACCATGTTTTTAAGCATTCAGAGAAATCCAAGTAATAGGATGAAAAAAATAACAAAAGTACAAAACCATAAAAACATGTATCAGTATATGTGTGCATGCAAAGATACAGTGTATTTATATGCATGTAATAGATATGTAGGTCTCTACCTACAGCTCCACATAAATATATTTATATCACTTACCTCTTTGTAATAATTTTTCTTCCATTAACTATTTTAGTTGAGGTTGATACTGATTTGAAGTTTCCCATCCCACTGCCACCAAATGACGTAGAGGAGAACGATGAAGTAAGGCCTCCATGTCCCAGAGAGCCAAATGACGCAAAACCTATTGAAAAGGAAGGCATTTGAATAAAATTTAATTTTGCAGGACTGTGGAATCCAAATTTATCATCCACTCAGACTACATCCTACTTCCAGGAAGCCCTCAGCTGGCTGCATCACACAGCATCAGTGACTAGATGGCATTAACACCAGCATGAGACTAAAATCACAGCTCCAGCCCCAGCCATTTCTCTCAAGTTCCAAATGCACAGCATTGTCCAAAAACCACTTGCTAACTCATCCCCTGAAAAGGCATTCAGCCTTTATCCAGGCTCTGTACTCAGAGGAAAGCCAGCAACCCTAATGAATCTGATCATCAGCTTTAGTGCAGATGTTGGGATGTCCCGAGCTGGCAGACAGAACAAGTCCTGTATCAGTAACATCCCAACCAAAACCCCAATTCCCAGCACTCAGACTAAGCAGCACCATGGGGTTTAGGCACGTGTTTGTCAGGACCTGTAATAAAAGCCTTCACACTCCTGAACACAAACAGAACAAAAGAATTCTAAAGCCATAAAGAAACTGTAGCACCAAAATAAAGAAAAAGTTCTACTTCTCAGAGATCTGCTCCCTTTATATGAACTTTCAGGTAGCCCCAATAATATAACTATGGCTTTATTTACATTTACGCCTTAAAGAGAGCAGCTTAATTAAAAAAAAAAAAAAAAAAACAAAAACAAACCAAAAAACACAAACAAAAAAAAATTAGCAGTCACAGCCACAGAATTGCCTGAATGGAAAAGCCAGCTTATTATACTGCAATCCTTTGTGAGCCGAAATTGCATTTCTTTTTAAATGTTATGATATTTACCTGTGTCAAATGCAGAGAAACCACTTCCAAAGGCAGGGAATCCACCAAAGGCAGTGAAAAATGATCCTCCACCACCTCTGTTCCTGCCTCCCCTTGGACCCCGCCTGCCCCCGAAGAAGTCCTCAAAAGGGTCTTCTACAAAACAGAAAACAACATTTAAGAGGTCAATATTACTGAGTGATTCTGTATTTAATCATTAGGAATTCTTTACTTTTTTTTGTTAACAGGTAAGATTCTTCCCTTGAAATATTTGAGGCTACTGAACTGACTCCCCCAAAGGTAATTCCTATGCTCCTTCTGGTCTAAATTCTGCTTGCTTCTGGACCTAAAAATAATTTTATATACAAAAAGCGGTTGATTTCCTTATTTTGCCTGTTTAGCATTGAAAAAACCAGTGAACCTAATGGAAAATACTGCATAAAGGTATGTGAACTTTCTAGCTTATTTCTATTCAAGATTTATCGTGGATCACCATGATCTGAAAAATAACTTCTACATAGGTTGTATTAATTATTGAAATCTAAAAACAGCAGCCAGCAATTGATGACTCAATCCTAAAGCATTCCAAGTGTTTAATTTAGCCCTTGCCACATTAGATACTCCAAACACATATTCTAATTTAGCAGTAAAGTATAGAGGTTTACACACAGTGTCCCAGAGAGGCATTCATCTGTACCAAGCAGGAGGGAGAGGGCAAAAATAGAGAAAGGGGGTCACAGATAAAATGTTATTTCAAGTTCAAGTTCTACTGTTATGTCATTCAGAACAGCTATTGTTCCATCTCCACCAGGAAGACAATAGCCTCTTTCCAAAAAGGAAAAAAAGGATGGGGGAGGTGTCAGGCCATGGGGTACAACACCAGCACCTATTCAAGCAATCTTTATTTACTAGAATTATCAGAAAACTGTCTTTTTCTAATTCTCTCGAGACAAAGAACAACAGAAAAAAAATTGCAATCATGCAAAGTCAATAAACATAATACCTGCATTAAAACCAGAAAAGTTTAGGAGCTGCAACTACTCACTCTCGTGATCAATCACAATTCTCCCAGAATAAGCTTTATGGAGAACACCAATGATTTTACCAAATTTTGCACATAGAAACTCAGTACTGAAAGCTCAGAATAAACTTTTAAAGAAAAATGCAGAATCTGATGATAACAGCAATAGAGATATGAAAGCAAGGAAAGACTTGTGACTGCCTGACCGTGCAGGACTACAACTGACAAAGACAAGGTCAGAAATGCAGTATTTGTTTCACTTCTGGTACCTCCACAAAAAATCCAAGCTGATTTATGATAAACCACCAAGTTAATGCAATATGCATCATTAAGTAATCAGTATGATAATAAAAATATATAAGTTACCATCTGGTTTATGTGCAATTCAAATGCCACAATGTATTTATGCTGAACAAGAGCAGTTGCTAAAAGATACCCCTACTCCTCTCCTAACTTCCATAGTTATTGAGTAAAAGAACACAGCACCAAACTTTTATCTTACGTACACTGGCAAGCACGTACTTTTTTTTTGTTTTTTTTTACCTCGGACAGTTTTTGTTTTGAAGCTTCTTTTTTTCTCATGTAAAGTAAGTTTTCCACAATATAAAGATAACCTATTAGTACCTTTATAGAAGTTAACCAGCACTTGAGTGTGGAAATATGGGAATTATTATAATTTCCAAAACTGCACTATGACCATTTTTTAAAAAGACCAGTTTTGTCAGTCTGGTTTATCAACCAGCAAGTACCAACCACTGCAGTTAATTGTTTTGTAGTCCAATTTATTCTCACAAGAATGACTCATAGGTTAGTTATGAAGGTCATTCACTCACGTGTACAAATGATCTATACTATATTACTCCCACTGTTAAGCCTTCTATTTATACTTTTCTCGTTACCTGGAGTTTGAATAAAAACAAAACAACCCCTCATGTAAGCTCTGAGTTTTTAATCTCCTACAGCCTATCAGCCTCTTCTGCAAAGTGAATCTCTCCTCCCCTGCACAACAGCTGCAGAAACAAAGTTATTTAAAGGAAGATCATGGACTCTCCTAGAGATCCCTGATATCAACAGAGCTTCTCAGTGAATTATTGCCGCACCAAAACCTAACCAAGACTTGGCCATGCCTTATCAGCCTGCACAGCAAAGGAAGATGTCAGCACTTGTTATCAGCACGTGTCCAAATGTCAGGTGATTGCTGTCAGCAGCCTGAGAACAATCCTCAGCCCTCTTCCTGTAACTCTCTCACGTAAGACAGACCAGCCACTGTTCTGCAGTGCACTGCAGAATGCTCAGCGAGATGGATTGTGCAGAGACAGGAAAAGGGGCAGGACTTGTCAGAGAAACTATTCCTTTATGGTTCTGACAGCCAAGTATAGCAGCAGAAGAAAAAAAATACCAAAACCATTGAGAGAAGGCAGCAGGAGGCTGCTGCACTATCATTTGTATCTCCCACCAAATACACATAGATATAGCAACCTCAGAGCTACTCACACCCTCTTCATGCTTTTACTCCCTCAATCAGGATGATTAATAGCACCACTTAGCAAAATAATAACATTTCAGCACTGTAAGTCTATTTTAGCAGAATCTTTCCATCCTTGATAACCTTTTCACAAAAAAGGCCTTTTCCAAACCGTTCAAATGCAAGGTGTTGGGGTTTTTTTAATGATTCCTCTTATTATAGTCATTTTGGTACTTCCAGTCCATTTTTTACTGAATGTGAGCAGCATATCAGATTAAGAAAACTAAACAAGCAGCAAAAAAAAAAAAACAAAACCAGAAACATACAAGAAAAAGTCATGGCCTTTCTAAAAAGGGGAAAATACTATATAAATACAACTTCCAAGGTTCAGAAAATCAAAATGATAAACCAGTGATATTTAAGAGTATTAGTAACTACTGTTTGGAGATAACTTCAGTATATTATAATCTAGGTATTACCAGAAGCTTATGGGAGGACAGACTACCAGATTCAGTTTCAATAAAAATGTTGGGAGTATACTTCTAATGCAGAATTGTGGTGCTGTCACAACAGCAAAGATCAAGAGAGAACAGAAGGTGAGAAAAAAAAAACTCAAGAATGCCAGTGAGAAAGACTTTTTGTCTATCAACAACAGCAGAAGACATGAAACTTGTTAGAAAAAGACAAATGCTTAAGCAAAGAATTCTTGGTAGCCCATTACCAAAACACTAGGCAAAATGAAGGACTTCAGGACTCCTGTTACTAGGTAAGAAGACTGAAGTCACAGAAGCCAAAAAGTTAATGTGGAAATTGGAACCCAAAGCCCCCACCAACACTGTTAGGGTAGTGACTGTACACTAACAAACCTGTCTGAAAATAATTGTATTGGAGGTAATGTTTCCAGGAAAATTGACTTTCTTTAGAAAAATCATTGCTAACTCAAATGCAGCAACTGTCTTGCTCCTCTGGGTAACTTCTCCCTGCAAACCATGGAGTATTTCCTTGCTTTTCTGTAGTGGCAGAAAAAGAATTTCACTTCTAAACAGATCAAATAACAGCAACTACCGTAATAAATATCTCACTGCAGCTCAAAATAAGGCAGGTCATGATCTCTCCACTCTGAGGAGTCTCCAGCTGTAACACAGAAACAGGATTTCTTCCCTTTCAGCTCACTGCAGAATACTACTTAAAAGATGTGATTGTTTTCCTTTCCTGCCTTGTGATTATGAAACCAAATAAGTTGCACTAATTCATGATCCAAAAGAGAACACTGAGTTGTTACTTTCTATTGCACCCATGAGCTAATCTCTTTCAGCATTGAAAGACTTGTGCGTAGGGAAAAAATGGGCAGGAAAGCACCATGCAACAGGGGAAGGGAGGAAAGGAGGCAAACCCAACAATTGGAAGCAGTCCACAATGCAGTTAAAACTACAAGTTCATTATAGCAATCTAAGGCATTAGCTAAAATTACATTACATGATAAACTACAAGTGTCATATGGCAGTCACTTCTACCAAGACTCCTGTATCCTGGCTGTTGCTTGGGGAACTAGATCAGGAATTGATATGCTGAAAGGAACATCTCCAGATGAAAGCAAATTCAACTTTGCTAGAGTTCACAGCGTGGCTGTAAAAGCAACTGTGCTGGTTGCAAGGCAGGCAGCAGCAGAAGTGCCCAAGGGTAAAAGGCAGCAGAAGAAAAATTCTTTCAGTCACAGAAGGATGCTATCACTGACCAAGTGTTGAGCACATTCCACTGCAGTGCCATTATTCACCTCCAAAAACCAAAGCTGTTGAGATAAATGGTGAGCTGTCAGCACATGCTCTCCCACGTCACACTCGAGATGTGGATAATCTTTTTGGGACAGTGTGCAAAGGGAATTACCCCATCCAAGCAGGGCCACTGCTCAGCCCCCACTGACTGAGCCACCTCCCCAACCAGTGAACCTTCTTTCCTTTACTCTCCAGCACCAGAGCCTCACCACCGCCTCTGCCAGACAACACCTGAGCTGAGCGCAGAGGCAGGAGGGGAGCACTCACTGCAACATAGGATAATGGAGAAAGGATAAAGGATACTGTGAGCCCCTGTGGAAGGGCACAGCCAAACCCTCTGCTTACTGCTGCAGCAACCAAAGGCTGCCTGCCCCATCCTTTCTTTGTATCAAAAGCATCCTGTAATGACTTTATACATCCTGCCAGAATAGAGTCTCAGAGGCATGTGTGAACAAATACAGATGCAATACCTACAAAACAACAGAAGTCTTGGAGTAAGTGTTTTCTACTTCATATCCTACCCAAATTCCAAAGATCAAACCTGCAGTAAACTCACACAGAACCTCATGCTACAGCTTTGGAGAGCGCTCAGACACTAAAAAAAATCCAATCAGAACTGGAGGGGCCATAGAAATCTGTAAGCACTTTTGCATGGAAATATTTTCTTCCTTACAAAGTCAGCACACAGCTGACTTTAGTGTCTCAGGGGAGACACTAAAACATTGTTGCAAGCACTGTTGTTTCACCTGCCTAGTGTTTCTGCATGGTCTTTGTAATTGTTCACTTTGATAAATTACACATCAAACAGATGTTTGCCCCACTCATTTAATAAATTAACAGAAGAAGCATTTAGAAGTCCTTCAACGACATATAGCAGAGATCTTGTGATTCAATATTTTGTAGAAAAGGAGACCTGAAACATCATCTTTGAATGCCATCTATAGTGTAATTACAGAGATGCTGGAGTACAGTAATCAGCATTTCATATTTACCAAATGAGTGCTCAAATGTTCAGGCACATCTTAGAAAAGGAGGAAACTTCCATTACCTCTGTATGACCTGCTCTCCTTCGGCTATGTTCAGCATTTGTGCTCTGACCAACTGAACCAGCTACTTGTCCAAGAAAACCAAATCAAACCATTTTCTTGGGAATTAACAACCTCAACTGGACTGGGATTCCCAAGACAAACTTTGGCTAGTATGCTATAAAGTAGTTTCTCAATCTAATGGGATATCAGACAAAGATTAAAGTTTTAAGATAGACATGAGAATTGGGAACAAGGACTCCCCCCTTCACCAGGGGTACCTATGTATTAGTTATGGAGCCACAGCACTACCCACTCCTGCCTGATAAGGCTGCCTGGGAGAGAATTCCTGTGTTTCAAAAACCCTCTTCAAACCTATCAAGTTATTTCTGAAAAAATCATAGTGAGATTTGGGCCATTCAGTGGATAATTATGATCTAAGACTGGTGGTTATAAAATAAAATTGTGCATTCAAACCAAAGCAATGAATGCCCACGCAAATCTGTGAGCACTTCATGAATTGCACCAAAAGCAGCAAATTTACATAAACAAAAAGATAAATTACCAAAAAGACACTGCTGTTCAAAGCCACCTCCATTTTCAGCTTCCCTAACATTTCACCCGTTTTACTAACAAACACATTTCGCATTAGAACATTAAACAATCAATTATCAGGAATGGGACAGCATGTCACGATCTGATTCTTATGTGAATCTTTTGCCACAGCAAGACAACTTTCTGTCCTTGAGACAATTTCATTAAGCTGTCCCATTCAGGAAAAACATCACAAAACACATATCATGTAGAGCTTGCAGTGATTACTGCACATTAAATTTCCTCTCTTGTTAGGTTAATACTCTTTTGCCTGGATACTAAAAGTAACTCACTGTACTTTTCCAGAATAGTCCTGCTTCTTTTTATGTAATCAATATTACAGCAGTCAATCTGAAGTAATTCTGACCTTTGATGGAAACAAAATACATACCAGATATCTAGCTAGCTGAAATTCTCTGTGACAAACGTCTGTATGTAATTAGCTGTATAAAGTTGTTAAGTTTCATTTTACTTTTCATTTCCAAGAGTATAGAATTTGAAATATCACAAACGACGTAACCAGAACTCTCAAGGGGAAACCCCACAGAATCCCTATGGGTTTACATGCATTAAAGTACATTATAAATCCTACTTCACAATCTAAAAAAAAGACATTTATGTATTGCCATCTCCAAATGTAGACTGAGAAAACAAAAGTGTTTAGGAACCACAGCAAAACTGTCAAGACTACAATCAATGTTTAAAGAGATTCCCACAAACAGACTTCTCTTGGGATATCAGAGTTTAGAGGGGGTATCCACCAGGAGCAATTTATCATGTCACATTCCACCAGGAGAAAAGCCTGATTCCTTGTGGGATTTATTTAATTACACTCACAGGCACTGGAAGCAATTGGAAATGCCCTAAACCATCCTGTCAAGCTTGTAGACACTGCTGCTGGAGGATACTGATCTGCTGTAGGCCCTGAGTTGTACTTCCTAGCCCATACACAAATTACTATGGCAACACTGATACATCTGGACACAGTTGAGATGGTTTAGGGCGTGTATGCAGCTTCAAGTCTAGAAAAAAAAGAATTAACTCCTGAAGGAGTTTGTTGTGATCCTGTTATACCAACTCCATCCTTCACATCCTCTTCACTGATAACACCTTCCAACACAGAACCCACTCTTGAAGAGAATCTGAAAAGCCTCTGAACCAAAACCGAATCAATTCTTTAACAGCCCAGAAACACAGTCCAGCCCACACCAAAGCACATTAATTTCTGTCCCTCAGCCTGAAGCAGCAGTCTTTCATCAATACAACTCCATTACCAGTGCTAGCATTGGGATACCTTCCCTCCTGTGAACTGGTAAAGTACAGAAGAGCTCACCAGGAATGCATGCTCTGCTGTAACCACGTGCCACAAAAAGCAAGCCTACAAATCTCAGAGTCAGAGCTAAGCATCTGTCACAGTATCAGAACAAGTTTTAAAAAGTACTTGCCTTCATGTACCCCTAGTTTTACAAAGAATTAGCTGGGGAAAAAAACAGTGAAAATAAACTGACTGTCTCCAGTGCAACACACAGTACATAATATTAACTTTGCTTCTTTTGGAAGTGTTCAGAGCTGTCTCCAGCAGTACTACAGATTTTCATTTGGAAAGTCTGAAGGGACTCAATTTTAAAATCGCCACAGAAGTCTTCAAAAATTCTGCTCTTTTCCTCAGATGAATAAAGATGCTTCTCTTTTTAAAGAAAACTTTCTGTTACTGCAAAAGCAGTGCAGTATAGCTCAGCAGAGTTGAACAGACTCAATTCATAGCACCATTTCAGAAATTCTTCACATCCATAAATTTACAGAAATTATGCATATGAATGCTGCTCTTTACATACTCAATGACAATCAGGATATAGAGTTCCACCTGCATTCTGCTTCACTATGTGCCACTTCAAACTGTATAAAAAGTACAAACGTTTTTAAGTATTTATTCAGTTTCACCTTTGATTCCACCAGTGCATATCTTTAGAAAAATAGCCCCAGTCTTTACTTAGTGGCTTAGAATATAAATTATAACCTGAGTAGCTCCTTAAGAAGTTACCAGTTTCATAGAAAACTCATAAACAAGTTGAAAACTCCTCATTCTTAGAAGATAAAGTCCTCATTATCCAGGACAGAACTGTTCAACTGTATTTTAACACAGCAGAACCTACAAGGGCTGTAGTTCACCAATACAAATATTCATGCTATACACTAAATTCTACTGCTTGCTTTTGGAATTACTAAATGCACTACATTCAGCTGAAAGCACACATTTTTATGTTGTACTATCTTAAAACATTCATGTATGTGCGAAGACCAATCCAAATAATTTTTACAGAAATTTGTGGAAAAAACTGTTTGGAGTCACAATTACGTTAGAGAATGTCTTAAACATCTTAGAGAAAGAAGTGCTCACTTTGAAACCTTCTGACTAGAAAAATTTCAAGAGCTTGTGCTCAAAATCCAAAGCTTAACTGAGGGTTTTAGGCCTCTGATCACCGACACTGCAACAATTCACATCAAGCAGAGAGGCAGTTTAGGAACAATTAGTTTTCATTAATCAGAGTGCACATTACATTGCTGACACTGCCAGAACCTTGGCAAGAAGCAGAGCCTGTATTCTTCATCTTCAAGCTGACAAAGACAGTGATCAATCCATGAAGTAGATAACCTACTTTTGAATAAATAAATAAATCTGGGTGCTAAGCATGGGAGAGTGTCTCTCCAGGTCACTAGTGCAGAGGTGTGTTAAATCCCCTGGTACTCCAAGGCAAGCTGCATTACTGCCTCTACAGGAGGGGCTATTGCAGCTGCAGTACCCCATGGAAACACTGGCAGCAGTGGTACCTCCATCTGATAAGCTGGACAGCTCTGTGCTCCACAGCTTCCTTCTAAGGAGCCCAAAAGGCAGGGCCTAAGCTTTCTTTAAGCCTATCATTTATTTAACAGCAGAATTAAACTTAACGGCTTTACCGTTAATCATGAATACTGACATTTTCAGAGACAGCTAGTTAAGTCTTTTGCTAGTGTTGCTAAAGTAAATACAAGGAAAATCAAACAGAACACATGCCAGTCCCCAACTAGTAGCCAGAACAACTAACTTACAGAATTTACTATGAAGATATTTTATGAGAATCAACTATTTTGTTAAATAGATCTTCAATCAAAAAATAAGCAAAAGAACTGAACACACTCTCCCAGCTCCTCCACACTACCTTCCTACTCAACATCTTGCTCAGATTCTTCCAGGTTTCCCACCACACAACCACAAAACAACTGAGTTTGACAGGGACCTCTAGAGTTCATCCAGTCCAATCCCATGCTCAAACAGGATCAACTGCAGTGGGATTTCCAGGACCACTCCAGATGCCTTCTGGCTATCTCCACACATGGAGATTCCACAATCTCTCTGGACAACCTGCTCCAACACTGCTGCCCTCACAGTACAGTGGTGCTACCTTAAGTTCAGGAACAGACTCCTGTGCTTCCCATTTGTGGTCATTGCCTCTGATGCCTCCACTCCCTTCCCAATGCACTGATGAAACTCACCCTGAGCCTTCTCTATACTGAACAATTCCAGCAATTCTCTCAACCTGTTCTTCATGTGAGAGAAGCTCCTGTAATTATCTTAGTGGATAATTTTTGCTGGACTCTATCCAGTAGCTCTGTTTCTTTTACTGTGGAGACCAGAAGTGGAACCAGTGCTGACATAACTCATCTAAACTGAAACCCTTGTCTAATAGTTCCTAAAATTCTTATTCTACTGCAGACAGTGAAGAAGCTGCATCTACCCAGTTTAGAGACCATTTCAGTCATCAGTATCTTGCTAGATGCTGCCTCCAATCTTCCCCTTCCTACTTTCAGCTGATTTCACACTGGATCCAACTGCCCAATTCAGCTGCCTATCTTCTACCAGATTCTTCCTCTAGCTACTCATTTAATTCACCAACTAGCATTCTACTGCATTCAACCTCTAGCCCTTCAACCCCTTTCCTAATCCTTCATTAGTCATCTAACAGCTGATGATCCTAAAATAGCAAACCAGAGAAAGATACAATTAAAATCTGAGCTGAATTACCCTTTAATGCTGCCAAAGATCATATATTACTTTCAAGAATATTAAAACATTTACAAACATTATTACAGAAATAAATCAATATCTACATACTGAACAGGAAGAAAGTCTGGTTTTTCAAGTACACTTCTTGGAGTTTTCAGTATGGAACTTTCTCACAGTAAATACTGAACACAGGATCTGTTCTACTTTATAGGTCAGCATTTTGCTGAGTTGAACATAAACAGAGAGATTGTATAAGAACTCCAGCACCTCTGAAAAGACCTTCACTAGAGCAAGCAATGTCACAAGCCAGAAGACCTTCAGCATGAGGATAAAAAGATTACTTTGACAACTTTTATCACATACTGCTTCCTTTAATGAATGCTTCCTAAACTAAGAATTAAGGCCTCAAGAACTGTTTTATCTGAGTCTCTAAGGGCTCCACACCTCAAGCAAACAAGTGACATAAATTTTGGAGAGTGTCTAGATTATGTATGCAACTGTTCCTATTCTGGCAGAAGAAAATCAGTCCGGCTAGAACACAAATTCACACAGAATTATGGTGTAACAGTTACAGTTAAGCTGTCCAATTCAGAAGCTCTCAAAGTTTTATTTTTGAATTTATTTACAGATCAAAAGAGAAAAATCCAAAAGACTAACTTAGCCACCTCAAATTCTTGAGAGGAAATTCCAGTATGCACTTTTTCTGTTTAATATTATTTCCTTTCAGCTTAGAGACATTGCAGATATTTTATGGTTTGGGAAACCAGGCCTTCCAACAAAGCATGAATTGGCAAGCCATATCTGCTCTCTACTATAAAATTAACCAAGGAACAGATATGAAACAAGATTTCAATTGTAATACAAAATACCAGTTGTTTGCCTCATTTTCAGAACTATTTCTAATAAAATTACATTAGCCACATTTGTTTTGTAAGAGTAAAGTTTTAGCCAGACTTTAGATACACATAACTGAAACCAGGGGATCACTTACCAAAGAACTCAAATGAAAAGGGGTCCCTTCCACCAAAAAACTCCCTGAAGACATCATCTGGGTTGCGGAATGTAAATCCAAAATCGAACGCATTATCGTGATGATTTCCACCTAACAAAAAAAAAAATAAAGTCATTAAATTTCAGTTACTTTCACATATTCTTGCTAATAAGAAAGTTCAGGCCTATATGGTACATGAATCACCTAAAAATATCAATGATTTTCAAAAATCTCTTTCAGACATCATTCAGCTTAAGTACACACATTGCTTCATCACTTTTTATAATAGTTTGTTTTCAGATAATAGTAATACCTTTAAAAATAACTGGAAAAACTGTAAGCAATTGTAATCTCTATTTTCAAAAGACTGAATTTTAGGCCTTAGTACAAGCATTTCCAGATCCTATCCTGAAAGGAAAGCAACAAAAAATACAGAAAGCAAAGAACTTGCTTGTCAACCTACCTCCACCTCCATTCATTAGGCCTTCTTTTCCATATCTGTCATAGATGTCACGTTTTTTAGCTACAAGGAGAAGTTGTACATCATGTCAGTAAACAAGTTTGTTGCTTTAATGAAAAAATAAAACCACTTAACTGGTATTCTCAGGTAAGCATCTTCTCAAAGCTAGTTTATTTGAGGAAATTCTGGCATATGACTGCTGGACATCTTTAACAAGGACTGACAAAGCAATTTAGTTCAGAAAGAACCATTACTGAATTCCAAATTTACTACCATTAAGTTGTAGAAGGTCTGGTACTGATGTGTGAGAAAAAGTTTGGTTTAAGGACAAACTTCATACAGAAGTTTGCCTTGAAGAAAAATATGGCAGTTTTGTTCTTTGGACAGCTACCATGAAAAGCTTTAAGGCTTTGTGAAGGACTTCAACCTGCTCCTCTACACAAGACTAAGCACGAAGTTGGTCACATCTTGCCTGAATAAAGCTGTGATCACATCAGTTTCTGAGAGAAGATTCAACAGGCTCTCTGGAACACAGTTCCAGTGCTCAAGCATTCCCTTCTTTCTGCCCCCCTTGCAAACCTGGACAAGACCGAGCCCATTATGGGAGAGTTATGAGAACGGAAGACCAGTGTTTGTATGAGTGACTGCAAAACCCCTAAAATTAATTATAACTACTTCTGCTAGCTTAATAATGGAGAATGAAGTGATGTTCCAAAACACCATGGAAGGATGTGACTCAAACTGCTTGCTCTCTTATTAGTTCAGAAGCCATGGGATTATTAATTTCACCGCAAACTCATGAGTACTCATGAGGAGGAAGAGTAAAATGAACTTTACATTACTGGACTAGATCAGATGGCACTTAGATACTGGAAGGGAACCTGAAGACCTTAAAGAGGCAGACAGCTCACTTTGCTTGCACTAGTGTGGAAGTACCAGTCAAAAACCAATCAGGGCATTTGATTTTAGTATCTTTATATTATCATGCTTTTCCCAGTGGAATCTCTTCGGTGAAAGATGTTTTTAAAATTTAAACAGCATCACTGGTTATCCTCTCAAATAATAGGAGCTTGCAATAGGTTCACAAGTAGACAAATCCCCAAAGCTTGGTACATTAACTATATTGCTTTTCTAGGAAGCAGTTTTTAAAGAAAGGAGGTCAACAAACCCATCAAATTATGAAGAAGAAAGCAGGAAGGTAGATAAACTGTCATGGCCGGGAAACAGCAAGGATGCCCTGAAGGCTCACAAAGACCAAAATTCATCTTGAAAAATGTTCCATTTTTGAAACCACAAGGTTTCCCACAAGGGAAGTCTGTTCAATGATCACCCAATGTCAGTATTCTTTGCTTATGTAATCCCTTACAGAACTATTCTTCTGCCAAAAATCCATCATAATTCAAGCCTGTAATGGTGTCAGAAAATTTCATTAAGTATGCAGAACATTTGACTGCCTCTCAACCACTGGGCTCAGGATTCTGGTATCTCTGCTGCGCAAATGATTGTTAAGATACCAGCAGCCTAGGATTTGGCCAAGATCCAAAAACTGGCAGTACTTTTAGAAGATATTCTAAAATTCTAGCAGTGTACTGTTTCCAAAGAACTTAGAGATCTGTAAAACAACCAGAGGAGTATCCTATTTTTATTCTGCTAAAAGAAATTAGCTTAAGAAGGATCAAGTACTCTAAAAGACAATGAACCGATGATAAATCAAGTTCTTTTTCTCCCTTGTCAATTAAGCATCAAAACCAAGCAAAGACACACAGTGTACAAGACTGCAGCTCACTAAATCAGGCTGACTCTGAAAGGTAATCTAGATGCTGCTAGTGCTTTAAATATAGCTTTCCCATACTCACTGTCCCAGGTGAAACCAAGGACACTTCAGAAATAGCATATAGACAGCTGCAGTCAATTATAGAGGAAAATAATCAAAGTAGCTTAAATCACTTTGTTATATTCAGGCTGCTTTTGTAAGAACACTGGCAAAAGTTAATGATACTCTACAGGCAAAAAGACATGGGTGAACTGTAAACTGCATTCCTGCACTAAATGGGTCAGGCTAAACACCTCTTTCAGAGCAATTCAAAATAAACACTATCTTCAGTATCACAATTGAGTGAATTTACAGAACTCACTCAGATGCAATCCAAATTTCCAGCAAGGTTTACAGTACATTGGGGCTTTGTCAAGACTAGTTTACTGTTAAAAAATCTAGCAGCCATAGGCCCAACAATGGATACTTCAGAGTTGGTCTAGCCTGACTTCAGAGGATAAACAAAATACCTCTATACTGATGGTAACACTGGCCTCACCTGCTAAGATAAAATTAACCTTGAGATTCACAGAAGTCTCTACAGACACTGAATTTCAGTTTCTAGTAGTCCGGCTACCTAGGGAGATCCTGAAATTTTTATTTCAAGATTTCTGCTTATTCTGTCATATCTGCAAGCGTCTTTCTCTTTCCGTTCTTTTGAAAAAGAAGTAGTCAAGTTGGATGGTGAAACAACATTACAATACCCTTTCAGAGCACCACAGATCAACATTTTCAGTCTGATCCCCAGAACAGAGACAGGTAGTTCAAGAGCCCTTTTAAAATACCTACCATCTGACAGGACTTCATAGGCCTCAGCTACTTGCTTAAATTGTCCTTCTGCTTCATCTTTATTGTCTGGATTTTTATCAGGGTGCCATTTTAGCGCCAATTTACGGTACCTGAGGGGAAGGAAACAAAATATATTTTACTCTGAAATAATGGAATATGCTGTACAGATAAACACAATGTTGTCAGGTTAAACAGGTTGTCAGGGACTGAAGTAAGAAACTCCTGGTTCTTTGTATCATGCATCTAGATGTTGGGATCAACACATCCTGCAGGTACAGGAAGAACCACCTACTCAGATATGTTTTAGATGAGAAAGTAGGTTTGAGGTTCTTTACTTATTCTGAAATTACTGCTGTGCATTTCTGGTGATCAACGTCTGTGAACTAAGCACCACATTCCAAAACATCTCTGGTGTGGGCTTCTCCTTACAGGTCTATAATTACTCAGTACTACAACCAACCAAAGGAGGCATCAAGAAGGATCGGGTGCATTAAAAGTTCATAAAGCTCCAAGAATACACTGACTGTGACATCCTAACATCAATGCCTCCTTTGACAGCTACACCTGCACACAATTCCTATCCTCAAAAGAAATATTTTAAGTAGTGTTCACAAGCTCTAACTTAGAAGGGCAAAGCTAAGCTTGCACTTAGGTTGATGTGTTTTGTAATCATCCAAGATCACAGTTCAAACATTTGAGCAGCATGTGCAGGAATTTGCAGAAGAACACGGGAAGACAGAGTGTGAATCCAAAAACCATGTAATTGTATCTGTCCCTTAAACTCTGACATCTACACCAGCGACACTCACGCTTTTTTGATATCCTCTGCTGAGGCATGCTTCTGCACTCCCAGAACTTCATAGTAATCCACCATGTTTCAGGAATTGTCTTGGTAACAACAACCGAGTCTTTCAAGTCCTGTAACAACAACAACAACAACAACTTGTAAATGAAGCTTGTTCAGTGCTGCTACTTTGTAGGAGCCTGGTATTGCTTTGTACCAAACCTGATCAAAGAAAAATCCAAATGGTCCAAACCCCCAAAAATAAAACCACTTTACTTTAGGTCAGGAGATCAAGCAATTATTTTAACTGAGATTTTTATGTTCTTTAATTCACTGAAACACAGTGTGCAAACACATAGATATATATATACCAGTACCTGAAACAAATTAGACTGATCAGCTAAATTTAATCAGTATTTTAAGAAGGATATCTGGATCAGTTTTGATGTAGGTATTAATAACTCTGAATGCCAGTTAACCTGTAATCTATCACACCTGTCATATCTTAAGCACATACAGGCATAAACAAAGGGACCCATCTTTCACAGCTGTTCTTCAGAAAATTACCGCCACTGAGATGCTCCCTTCAGAAAAGCAATATATGTGCTGGTCCTGGAAATTTAAAACTCAACCTTATTGAGTCCAATAAACCTTTCTTGTACTCAGACTTCAACAAAAAATGTGCATGTCGCCAAAGCCACTGAATAGCACTTGCCTCCTTTATGTTTATCAAGAGAAGCACATAACCAGGCACTCCAACTGCAAGGTAACCAACAAACTTAAGTGCAGAGGCACTTAGTGTTTCTTAGCATAGCTACCACAAGAGTCCTGAGAAACTCAGAAGGTTAAAAAAGCAATTTAAATACTGACAGTTTCTTGTCAACAATAGAGAATAATTACAAGGAACAATGACAGTGACCATTACTCCAACTAAATGACCACTGAAGATGAAAGAACCTTTCTAAAAAGTTTCAAGAATGTTTCATGTCTTCATGCAATGCTGCTTTTCTCTCCATTGCTGTAAAAAGTCTCCATTTTGGCAAAACTTTCAATCCTCTTTACATCCTACCACTGCTGGTTTGTTTCAAGTTTCATGAACAAGGAAACAGTGACCTTTTCCAGTAGTTATCAACTTGTCGCAAAGAAAGTCACCCAAATATACTCAGAACATAACAATACAGCAAAGTATTAGCCACATTTTCTTATCTCGTGCATCAAGAACAAAAATTCATTGAAATAAACTTTTCCCCCTCAAATCATTTGGTGTTTTTCATTTTAGCCCAGGGAAGTCTCAGTTTCCTTTTCTTTCCCATAAATGCTGAAAGAATCAAGTATGATGTAGCTTAGTGAAATGATGTAGCTTAGGCTGAAACCAGCTGATTGTACTTATTTATTTTACATGCATCTTTCAACATCCTGGGATATAAACACTGAAAAAAGACTTCCTTTTAAAACAAATTGGTATATCTTTAAAATATGTTCCTGCTGTAGGTTAAAGCTTAATCAATTTTAATTATGGGTTGTGGTTACACATACATTTCCTCAG
Source organism: Sialia sialis (assembly GCA_009812075.1). Taxonomy (NCBI): domain Eukaryota; kingdom Metazoa; phylum Chordata; class Aves; order Passeriformes; family Turdidae; genus Sialia; species Sialia sialis. Next base: position 8,666,100 of record VRYO01002734.1, on the reverse strand, counting down.
ATGGCAAAACCAGTTTAAGAGATACCTTGCCACGTTTCCTCCCCTCTCCAAACTACTTACAGAAGCAAATGTACTGGAGGATACACGTGTTTAAAACTTGGGTGGTTTTAGCAATCTACTTAACCATACAGTCCCACAAACACAAAATTAAAGTGTAGCAAGTAAATAGCCCTTTGCCCTTTGAAGAAATCTCCACCTCAAAAAACCCATAAAGGTATAGCTAATTCTGCAACCAACACCAAAGGAAGTTGGGGACGTGCATTAAAATTAAGAATGCCAATAATAATATACTAATGGCAAGGTTCATATGCAAACATACAGATTACCAAAAATATCCCAGGATATTTGCTAGCAACTGGCCTCTCTGGTTCGACTGTTTCCTGCACAACAATGAGAACAACTCTGTGAACACAGAGGTGAGGAGCAAAGTCAGTACGGGTTAAGTATGTTATCAAATCCCACAGCCAACCTTATGGGCAACAGCTTATACGGAAAATACAGCTTACAAAAGGAAATCAGAAGGGGGGAATCCAGTGTGAGTCAAGCTTAATGCCAGAGGTCAGAGTCCCTCCCAAAAAGAGATACCAGCCTGAAACTTGTAAGCAAACAGCAAGAAGCCACAGGACAGGAGCATATACAGTAACAATCAGTGTTATTCCCACAGTCTCTTTTTCTTACATACAAGACTTTCGTTAGCTCTCCTCTCAATTCTGATACCTATCTTAGAAGGAAAATTTAAAACTCCAGGTCTAACTAGAAAAATCATGTAGGAAAAGCAACTTAGATGTAGAAGTTTTCCTAGAGAACTGTGTGCACACAGGTAGTCATATTGACTTCAACACAGCATTTTTTTTTAACTTTCCTACTTGTTTAAAAGCAATGCTGCAGAACTGTTAAGTTCAGACTCAATACCAACACCATATATCCTAGATAAAAGAAGACTGAAGTTGGGACATGAAAATAAAGCTGAAGCAACATGACCACCAATGACTGTGACACTAAAAAGCAACTCCAAGACAGAGAAATTATTTGTTTCAAAGGAATGTCTGGGGATTGCATATTCTGTCTTTAGAGGGTGTTATTGCTCAGTTTTTACTCGCCACTTCTATAACGTTTGGGATTAAAACAAGACAGAAACTTTTTAAAGAGAACAAACTTGTAATATTTTCCTTCTTCTAATCAAAGTGTCACCAAACTCAGGTGACAGAACAAATTCACCTGTAACATACTGTTATTTCTATCTGCTAGTTATCATAGAGCATAAACTGTACTGCTGAAATTTTAGTTATCATAGGAACTTTGTTTGCATGTAAGAAGGTTTTACAAGAAAAAGATTCATCTGCAGCGTTTTTTGCCCAGCTTAAGAAAAGTCAGCTAATATTTAGCCACTCAAAAGCCAGTAAGACTGACCAACACCATACACACACCCCTAAAAAATTCAACAATATTCACAAACTAGAAAAGACCTCTATCAGCAATCTTTTCAGGACAGAATTATTTAAAATATTCACTCAAGAAAACAGTCACCATCAGCTTATAATAAAGCAGAATATGGATGATGACTGACTTAGAAAATAGAAGATGGCCAATTTAAAAAAAAAACAAATCAGTACTTTCAAGGCTAGTAGGAATGTGTATGGTGAAAATATCTAAATGTTTCAAAGCTGCAAACCATATACCTCCCTGCAAGAAACCACTCAACTGTCCTAACCAAAATGACAAGAAATCTTCTCCAAAAACCCAATCTGTCAAACAATTTGTCTCCAAATATACAAGCAAGGCTCATTAATTAGGCACTTGAGAGGTTTTTTTCTAAAGCCAGGAAGAAGACAGCCCACATTAGCAAATTTCCTGCCTCCATCCACAGAAAAATCTTCAAAATCTCAGAAGACATGCAAAAAAACCCAAAAAAATAAAAAAACCAAAAAAACAAAACAACCAGCTGAAAGGAAATGTTTCATGGCCTTCATGTTTGCTCACAAAAATCTGTAGTTCCTTGAGCTGGGAACTGCACTATGTTTACAGTGTGCTATCAGCTACTCCAATTCCTTCTTTGGGGCATGAAAATCAAACAGGTAAATGTTTATGTGAACCAAAGATTTCCATAGTTTACAGATTTCTCAATCATCACAAGAGAAGGCAGCTTTGTTCTGGCTTACGGAGCAGTGGCCCTGAAGTACAGATTCAAGGCAGGTGACAGGGCCACATGACCAGGCTCAGGCCCTGCTCAGCCCAGCACTCAGCCTGAGTTACCCAAAACCTGGCTCATAAATTCTCTTTACAGCACAGTCCTCAGCTGCACAAAAAGCACGAGAAGTATCACAGAAGACAGATATGTAGAGAGCTCTAAACTTCTGTAAGATCAGGTAGCAGAGAAAAGCAAGTAATGAGAGAATCAAGCAGCAGGAATGACAAAGCAGCACCCCTAACTAAATACGGAATGGAGGAAAGCATCCAAACGAGACATTCTTTAGAGCAGCCAGGAGGGAATTCAGACAGCAAGGGGCATGCGACCTTTGCAGTCAGCTTAGTAAGAAAAAGTTATCTATTTCTGGCCATGAAGCAACAGGCAGCACAGAGAGTCCTCTAAGAAGCCAGAACAGCTCGAGCTTAGACTACAGCAGACACCTGGAGAGCAGGATGGAGTTCCCAACTCCTGATTCACGCAGTTCACAGAGCAGACAGTCATCAACGTCCTCTGCAAATCCCACATCCACCCAGGTCCTAGCACCTGCCTGCTTTCCATGGACTTACCTAAAAGATTGCACTGTGCTCAGAAACCCAGCTCACTCTGACTGAACTCACAAAAATCCGCTGTGCTAACACAAAAACTCCCAGTTTACCAGGAATTTTTTCTAATTCTAGGAATGCTAAGGAGCAAATAAAGTTACTAATGAGTGCAAGAAAAGCTGTGTAAATTTTGTGTTTAATAAACCTGGCATATTAACAGCTTCGATACTTTTAGCTTTTACTTACCTAAGCTTAGAAAAGCTGTCACACTTTAACTTCACAGGCTCCTGAAATTTATTGCTCCATAGAAAAATGCAAATTTACCATGTAATTAATAGAATGTACTTAAATAGCCATATTTATGCTCATTATTTTAATACTCCCTCAGCATCCCCAGAAGATGAATTTAATAAAATGAACATTCCAAAAAGCTTAGTTTAATCTCATGTTTACAGCAAACATCCTGCTTGTATGTCAGACAGCCGAGTGGATTTGGATACAGTTATTATTATACCAGTTCATACAGGGAGAAGGCAGCTGGGCTGGCTGCTTTACCTTGCAGCTCATGTTCCGTTGTAGAAAAGCCAGAACAACAAAACTCCACCACAGCCAAACAAGAGACACCTGCACAGGACACCCTCACCCATTAAGGCAGGAAGTTACAAAGAAGCCTGTCCACTCCTCTCCAAGGGCAGCAAGACACAACTCTGGCATGAATTACAGCACTTGGTCTGTACTGCTGCCTGGAACACAGAAAGCCTGTAGAGGGCAACAAGTAAGAAACCATTAAAAAAGAGTGAACCAACCAAAAATGGAAACAGAAGAAATCTAAAATCTTCATCTGTGAAAGAAATGTAAACTGGCTAACAAAGAACAGGAAAGGATGTTGATCAGTCAACAGGCCACCCTCACTCCCCTGGCTGAGACTCTCCTGCTTATCCATCTGATCCCTGATAAAGGGGGACTTATTTATGATCTTTCCTTAAAGCAAACGAGCATTTTTCCAAAACATGACCACTCAGGTGTCCAAATTTGGAATTGTGTCACAAATATCTGGAACACTGTCACTCCCCTAAAACTAACCATAAAAGGCTATTTTATACAAAGTAAAATTTGTATCTTATTTTCTAAAATATATGATCTGTGTATGATTAAGCATTTAAAAACAATGAAAGCCTCAACTGAAAGATAAGGCCTGGAAAGTTTTAAGAAAATAATCACATGCAATCAGATGACCCTTTAGGGAAAAGAAAATTGTTTCAAGTTTCTACACGTTTCCCCTGAAGTGCTTTTAAAGGCATGATAACTTTATTTAAGCCAAAAAAAAAAAAAAAAAAAAAAAAGAAAAGAAAAGCTTAATTAAAGTGAAGAGCGAGTTCTTTTTCAGGGTGTTGACAGGCTATCACAGATTCAGACTACATTTTAAGACAGAAAAAAATGTCCAATCAGAAAAACTAAAGTTTGAATAAAACCCGGCAGCAATGTAGCTATGAATGGCTTGAGACTTATTTTATGGCCTTTAAGATCCTTGGTAAGTACTGAGTCCTCACTAGTATCAGTGGGATTTCTGTATTCAGAACAAACAGAAAACATAAAACCTACAACTAGTAACTGTAGGAGTGAAATGCATATGCATGAATTATTTCTTCCCTAGCAGTTAAATAAATAATGCAGAATTATCTCATTAAATCTAAGGTAAGGGAAATCTACCATCCATTCAAATGTGTTTAATTCAAAAAAAATATATAATTTAAACCTAGTAACACCCTCAACAATTTTAAATCTATCTTGAAAGAAACAATCATCATATGCAAGATCCAACAAGTTTTGACAAAGCTAAGTAATTTCTCTCTAACCCTTCCATTGCTTGAACAAGACAAAGCTTTGACAGAAAATGTTTCCAGGACGCAAGTGCGAGGCTCTTTGCAAATGCTATTAGAGAAATGGAGCACTTCCTACTTAAGGAGCACAATGCTTAAACATAAACCTCGCGCAGCTAAATTGAAAATTACAGCAAGGAATTCCCTTCCAAGCATCACTCCACGGTGAAGAAGCTGTGCTGTGCTCCTGCTCAGCCCGCAGCACAGCCTGCGCTGCCATTCCCGTCCATCCCAGGCCAACTGCGGTGCCCCCAGACCGGGCACAGCAATCACCGCCCTAGTCCCACGCAACCTCAGCTCACACACCTCACTGCGCCAACGAGCTCGGCACACACACACAACAAACCAAAAACCTGTGCTTGTTTCCTCAGGACAGTCTGTGTCCTGTTAGGAACTCCTACATCCCACTTAAGGTGATGATTTAACCTAAGTTTTTCCCTGTCTCCACATACATTCCCAAACTTCTAATGGAAATCAGTAAAGAAATGTATTTAACTAGTTAAGAAAAAAAAGTAGTAAAACACACTAGCCCTCTAACTAAAACTTCAGTGTCACACCGAAGTAAAGCCCTGCATGCCTTCTTCCCAAGCCCAGCCAAGATAAATGAACCAACTGCATCGATCTGGGAAGGACAGAGAAAATACCAGAGAGAAGCTGTCTGGGTGAGAATCTGATGTAGGATGAAAGCACAAATACTAAAAGGACAAATATCATTGACAACAAGGGGAACTCTGCAGTTTACAGATGGAGACATTATTATTAGTACCGCAGTCTAAACAGTGCTGCCAATAAAAGTAGCAATCTAAATTTCTCCTCCATCAAAGATTATTTAAGAAAATTTAATACTAATTTAACGTACGTTTTCAACACACTCTTATTCTCCCCTGAGAAATCATCACAGGAGCCAAGGGGAGTATGCAAAGCTAGACCAGGGTTGGGCAATAGTTAAAATTTTGGTTAGCTGCAATTAAAAAAGTAATCACACAGAGACAAGATTCAGTAAATACATTTACTCATTAGTCCAAACAAATCTTCTTTGACAACATAATCCATCAAACTAAGTGGTATTTTAACTACCAGGCTCTTGATCACCAGCTGAACATAAAATCCCTAACTAGAGTACAAGGATCTCCAAAGAGTAAACAAAAATTAAGGTCAGCAAGCGGCAGTGACTGCAACCTCTGCTGCAGGACCGGAGAGGCAGAGCCTTGCTTCATCCCAGTTGTCTCTTTTGTATCAACACCTTGTTCTCATCAGTTTTTACACTTTATACCCTAAAATCTCTTGGATTTGATCCCTGACCATGCAACCTCACAAGCCTGACCATTTGCACATCAGCAGTGTTATAAACGCAGCTTTCCTGTTACTGTGCCTAAATAAGTAGCAGTTTATTGTTACCACATTTTAGAACAGAATTATTCACTATTTTGACTCATTACTAATACCTCTGTTAGCATGGCTGGAGGCCGCAGCACATGTTTCCAGCAGCCAAGGAGAGCTCCGACAGCGACACAACACAAAGCGCTGGTGCCAACAGGAACGCGGAATGTAAAGCCAGCCCACTGCCCCCTCTGAAGTGCAGCAGATACTGGAGACGTGTTCCTTACCTGGCAGTGTCAATTTTCAACTCGGCTCGGAACCTGGCAACAGCGAGTTCAAAACGCCCGACCTCTGCCGACCTCACCCACAACAAAGCTCCCTCCTGCCCGTATCCCGAGAAAAACACTGAGCAGAACGCAACAAACTGCTTTCCAGCTGGAAAACTGCACCTTTGGCTTAGGCTCATCAAGGGTGGGAAAAGCCTCTGAGATCATCCAGTCCAACCACCCCCAACACTGTGTCCCTACACCACTAAATCACATCCAGGCGCTCCTTAAACACCTCCACGGATGGTGACTCCACCACCTCCCTCGGTGACCTATTCCAACGCCTGACCACCCTAATGTGAGGGATTTTTTACATTATCTAATCTGAATCGCCCTTGTCTCATCTCAAGGCGTTTCCTCTGTTCCCCTCACGGCAGGCAGGGCAGAAGAGTCCGGCCCGCACCTCATTACAAATCTCCTTTCAGGGACTTGTAGACAACGGAGAAAAGGAGGACACAATAAAGCTCACAAGCCGCCAAGGCAGTGCCCTGCGACGAAAAGCGCTTTAAAGACAAGGCCTGTATAGCGAACCGAGTTTCGCCCTCGCCTTCTGGAAACTAGAATCACTGTGGGCAAGGAACAGAAATCTGGAAATTTTTTTTGCTGCCTTGCGGCGAACAGGCGGCAATGCGAGCTGGGACCGAATGCCTTGGGATTTGTCGCGCTCCGAGTCCGCGGGGATCCCTGGGCAGCCGCTCCCTCCCCGAGCCCCGCCGAGGCCAGGCAGAGCCCCCTCGTCACCCGGGGTCGTTCCAGCACTGCGGGGCCTGCGCCGGCCGCGCCGCGAGGCCCCGGTATCACGGACGCCGCTGCTGAGCACCACGGCCCGGCCAAGCGACCGCTCCCCGCTGTCCCTGCCTCCCGCAAGGCCGCGGCCGGCCGGCTACGGCTCTGTGTTTCCCGCACTCACCCGCCGGTGACTCCGCAGCGTGGCCGCCGCTCCCGCCGGTCCCCTCCCGCGGCTCCCGCCGGGACAAACGGCAGCGGCCGCAAACAGGAAGCGCCGCCAGCGCGCGCCGTCACTTCCGCCCCGCCGCTTCCGGAAGTTTCTCGAAGGGCCCTGCCGGCTGTCCCGTGTGATCGGAGAGCGCCCCCTGGCGGCGGCCGGCGGTGCTGCGCGGGGAGGGGCGGGGCTGATGATGGGCGGGGTCTGGGGGGGCTCAGTGAGGGCGGGGCTCGCTGAGGGGAAGCGGTGAGGGCGGTGCGGGGTCGTTCTGCGTTTGTGCCCCCGCATGTTCCAAACCAGCGACTCTGCTCCCTGCTCCACAAAATCACACCATGGCTGCTGGGCATGATGGTGTTCACTCATAGACTCTTAGAGGTTTTTTGTCAACCAAATTGGAGATGTGATTTTGTAAAGCGATGCCCCTGAAGGGTGAAGGAAAAAGAAAAATAATAATGTTGAGAAACATTCTTTGAATAGGTGAGTTTGGCTGCTAGAAGTGAGATGACAGAATTCGTCCCCTTTTGTGTCTTTAATGTCAAAAACTAAGGGTGCCAAGAGGATGGACCAGGCTCTTCTCAGTGGTGCCCAGCAACAGGAGATGAGGCAATGGGCAGAAACCGAGATTTCCACATGAACAGGAGGAAGAACTTCATTACTGTGCAGGTGACCGTGACTGGAACAGATTGCCCAGAGAAGCTGTGGAGTCTCCCCCAGGTGATATTCCAGCACCATCTGGACACAATTCTGTGCCCTGGGATGACCGTGCTTGAGCAGGGAGGTTGGACCAGGTGACACATTGACCCTTCCAGCCTGACCCATTCTGGGATTCTGTGAGGGGAAATGCAAAAAGTGATGCCCGGCTGTGGTGCTGTAGGAAAAGGTGAAAAAACAACTACTAATTTTAAGAAACACTCTTTGAATAGGTGAGCTTTGCTGCTAGAGATGAGATGGAAAAATATTTTCCCCCTCGTGTGTTTAATCTGTAGTCTCAAAAATTGTAACTGGCACACAATTCCTTTGAGGTCAAACTCATCTCCCTGCATGTAGCACCTGGACAGAGCTCTGTGCTGGGTGAATGTATTGGAACATCCTTTGTGTTATGTTCAAGTATGTGGTTTTCTGAGTGCCATGGCTGAGAGCAAAGTATAGGGCAGCAAAGACATTAATCTATTTTTAAAATGTGGACTTTACCTATGCTTTAAATTTGTGTAAAATTATATTTTTTTGCCCCTTATTTAAAAAGTGGAGGCATTAATCTATAGATCACCAAAGTGAAGTTAGAGACTTTCCACACCTAAAATGTATGCTCCCTAAATAAAGTCAATTAAAAGGCTACTTATTATTTAGGAAGTGTTTGTGTGGGAGCGGGGTCAGTTCAAAAAGACAAAAGCTGGCTTGGGACAAGGCAGAGGAAAACCTAAAACAAATCAGCAGGACAAGTAGCAGGACAAGCCTAAGTATAGGCTTGGTGCTTTGGCCACATGCAACTTCAAAAGAAATATTGTTGATTATTGATGTTAAGTTGTGGTCTTGGAAACAACTCCTCAAAATTAGAGCAAAGAGACACCTCACTCCATTATTAGTTTCTCTTCAGCAAGTAGCTGTGTGAAGTCCAACTTGGAAAGAAAAAACCCAAGGATTGTAGGTTAGACTGGCTCTTCCTAATGGGTGAGGTTTGCACCTCAGAGGATTCGCAGCCTGGCAAATGCAAAGGCAGGTCAGCTCTGTGTGGTGTGGGAGGAGACCATGAAAAATTTTGATTTAATCCTTTAAACATTTCTTGATGTGGAAATAAAGGTTTTTCCCTAAACTTTCATGACAGATTACAGGGGAGAAAAAAGAGTGGACAGTCCTAAAACCTGAGCTGCAGTAACAAGACAGAAGTTGCACAAGGCAGTTTCTTTGCTTTAATAATTTAAAGAGCAGATTTTATATTTACAGTTAACTTATGATGGATGCCCACATAAAACTTTCTGTTTATCCAAGCAAACAGAACATGGAAAAGAAGCAAGATTCCATATGGAACTGGAGGATTGGAATCAAACCACTGCCTGCATCAATGCAACCATGGCTTCTTTAACACAATTGTTACCATTACATTGATCTGCCCAGAGATTTTCTAACACTGCTCTGACTCTAGACAGCATAGCCCTGCTTTAGCATCCTTCAGATACAGGAATAATATTCGGGGAGGCTTACAGACCAATTCTGCATTTGGAGAAAGAAAGGTATGAGAAGGTAAAGTGCCTGCTCATAGCAGAGGGCAAGGGCAGTTTGGCATTTTCTACAGCAAAACACTGAGAATGTAATTGAATATTTCCTAACAAAGTTATAGATGGAAACAAAAGATTGTGTCATTATTTTTTTTTAAATCAATAATATTTTTTAATTGGTTTATGCTTGTCTTTGAAGAAGACATTTCCCAAGTCTTTCCAGAATGGGCTGTTTACAGAGCCACCAATTACAAATATCATTTATTAGGGCACCTCTTTTTTTAACTTACAGTCTTTGATAGCTCAGATAATCCCTAACACTGAACAATAACAAGAATTATTTCCTTTTTAGAAGTTTGCTCATATTGTGCACATAATATTTAATTTTCTCTTTACAGGGAAAGGCTGGTGATTTCAATTAAAATAGCAAAGCAGGGGATACTGAAGCACCTACATCCAGGATTGCCCATGCAGAATCCAGCACTTGCCCTGGTTGAACTTCATATGGTTAGTGATTGCCCAGCCCTCCAGCCCTCTGATTTGTCTGGGTCTCTACAGGGCCTCTTTTCCCTCAGAGGAGTCAGCAACTCCTTCCAAATTGGTGTCCTTGGCAAACTTATTTAGTATCCCTTCCAGTCCTGCATCCAAGTCATTTATGAGGATGTTGAAGAGCACAGGGCTGAGGCTGGGGCCCTGTGGAACCCCAGCAGTGACAGAACACCAGGCTGATGTAACCCCAGCACGGTAACCCTTTGTGCTGACCCGTGACCCAATTGCTCACCCATCCCATGATGTGTTTATCCAGCTGTGTGCTGCACATTTTGTCCAGAAGGATCCTGGGAGAGACAGCATCCAAAGTTTTACTGAAATCCAAAAGGATTACATAACTGGCTCATTAACATTTTAATTTAGATCTATTTATAGGACTAATAAAAATGAAAAGCTTTTAGATTCAGAAAACCTTCAAAGGTAGGTATTTGCAAAAGTATGAAGTCAAAGTGTCCTGTGTTTTTATGGCCTGCTGCTTGCAGCAGAAGCCTGGAGTACTGTGTTAAGGGGCATTAAATCTGATATTGCTGGCAGAGCATCGACATTCCAATAACAAAAGAAGGTCTGGTGGGTCTGCTAAAGCTGGTATCAGAGATGCAGGCTGAGATCCAAGTGCTGAGTCATTGAGTCAGAATACACGCTGCTATCAAAGATTCTTAATTGTTAAAGAACTTTCAACTCTCCCCTGGGAACATGAGGGAAAAGTCTGGCCACTTCACCTAACTTCAGCTGTCTCAAGCATCCAGTTTGAGGCCATTGACTGTGAAGAGAGAGTGGAGAAGAGAGCACCTGCAGGGCACAGTTCATTCCACTCTGTCTCAGTAAAGAAGGAACTGCTTGCCAGAGCTCTATCCTGTGGCTGCCTTTTCTCCCCAGGTGCCTCGACAGCCACCTCACAGGTTCCTGAAGTTTAAGGGACATGAATTCAGGCCTACCTGGTAGCTATAACCTAATGATGGAAATAATGTGGCAGCATTCCAGGAGTTATTAGCAATTCACATAGTTCCCAGATTCTTTTTTTAAACCATCTTTTATGATTTATGGAGGTCAATTATATAAAGCCCATCAGAACATAAGAAATGCTTAAAAATGCTGCATTAGAGAGACATTAATATTAGTCCTCCTGAGGTGGTAATGGCTGTAGCCTTCCCGGCCTGCTGCTCTGCCCTGCTGCTTAATGCATCCAGTTTTTCTATTTACAGATTTACAGATTCTATTTTTGGTGTTAACAAAGAATATGAGCATATGTATCAAACACTGTTCTCACATCATCTAATTATAGTACTGCTGGCAAAGTAATTCTGGAAAGTGCCACTTAATTAAATATAAGCATTACCTTTTTGCTGATAGCTTATCAGAAACAATTAGACTTGAAATATGGGCAATACACCTAGAGTTTGAAACTTTCAGGAGAAGCATTAAAAGCACAAAATAACCCGTTTTCACTTGCAGTGTTTTCCTGCTGAGCACAACCTCGATTTTCATCAGTACAGTGTGTCTTAGGTAATCTAGAGGCTGCAAGTTTACCTGGACTCCTCTTTGTGTGCAAAAGCCTGAGCTAAGTGGATGCTTTTGAAAGTGGTTAAACCACTTCAGCACAGTTGATGTTTTTGCCAATTCCTCTTGAAATATCAGATGTATTCTGCTGATTATTCAGGGTTTGCACACAACAACCCAGGAACTACTGGGGGCAGTCAGACGATCTCACAGCTCATGCCAAGTGCTTATTCTTTCCAAGGACAGCTTGATCCGCATTTATGTTCATTAACTTGATCAGGGATATGCCTTTTTGTCCATGTGACAATGCCAAATATTAGTTAATTCTATGTAATTTTTCATCAATAGCCAGATAGATCTACCAGATAATTATACCTAAAATATCTCTGCAGAACTTTGAGCTCTGCTGCTGTTTGCCTGAAAGTGAAGAGGGTAAAAAAAGAAAAACAGAGCTGTGATGAAAATAATTATTCTTAAGATAAGGGCTAGAAGGAAATAATTCCTTCAGAAGGTTTGTTTGACAACACACAGCAAAACTACATAGCAACTGAGGAGAGACGCTTTTCCCAGGTCTAACATTTGGGCAAGCAGCAGTAGCAGGAGGATCTGAAATAACACCATCTGGTGAATGCCTGTTGCTTTCTTCAGCAGTCAAGAACTATGTGTAACTATAAACAAAGAATAAAATAGAAATAATGCAAAACTACTTTTCAGTTAAATGTTACACAGAATGAACAAACAGCTGCTCTGGGAACGCAGAAAAGAATGATGTTAAATATAGTAGGAAATTTGAGCACAGTGCTCCTATAAATACATGAACCAACTTTGCAAACAGAATGTATGATTCTGCAGAGCTGTGGACAGGGAAGCTTAGTCCCAGACTGGAGAGCAACTATTCTGGCAATAAATGTAGCAAGTCTTTAACCATCACACAACAAGAGCTCATCCCTTGACAGTGTGAAATCAAGCTGCAGGATATCTGTGCCTGCCCTTATGTCCCAATTTTTTTGTCAGTCAGAATTCCCATGTTTCTCCTGTTTCACTGTCTGATGTGCTCTGCTGAACTCTGGGCTGCTTGACCTTCAGAAGACAGTCAAAATACAGGAGTTTGCACAAGAGCTTGCACTTGGGTGTTTGATATTGTTTGATACTGGTGGCAGAAGCCAATACACAATTAGGTGACTTAACATTAGTCCTATGGTATTTATATCCATGTTTAGCATCCTATCTAAAATTAAAAATAGTGAAAAAAATAGTGAAAAAAATTCAGAGCTCAGTTTTTACCAAGTCTGATATTTTTCATTGAGAAGAGATTTGCAAAATTCTTGGAAAATCAAAGCAACACTGGAAGTTGAAAAAGCAAAGCCATAAAATCTTAAATCCAACCCTACCTGGTAAATGCCACTGATTAACAACCACAGGAATCTGACAAGGAAGAGATTTACTGTCACTTAACTCAGTCTCCAACCACATCAAAGTCCACAAAAGGTACTTTGAAGATGCTGCTGGGTTCACTAACAAGCAAGGCAGAGATAAAGACAATTAAGATTTTGGAGGTTGTGTCATATGAGGAGAGGCTGAAGCATATATGCTGCTATTTCTGAGCATGCAGAAGTGAAATACATACAATACTAACTTTCTAAATATTAAAGTAAACTAAAAGTGTGTTTAGCAATGAAAATAATCAATAAGCAAAGGGAAGCAGGTAAGTCTAATTATCAAAGGAGATAAAAACTAAATTGCACCTTTAAAGGGGCCTACATGTGCCAGAATTCCAGAAGCAGCTGACCAAGAAATTTTTGTGTTTGCTGACAGTGGCATTCCTCACTAATTACAGCTTCTCACACTTCTATCCATGGAACTTTTCTTTCCAAAGATTCTGAAGAAGCTTTTACAAGGCAGAGCAAGTGCATTGTTTGAAAGACATCCTGAAACAACAGTAAACTTTAAAGCTGCAGCTTCCTTAGCAGAGTGGGAAATCACAGCTCAGACACTGAAGGTATGAACCATTCCAAAGCACCAGAACCATAGGAATGCCTAGACTGGACAAGACCTCAGTGATGCTTGAGTTCAGCCATTAACCCAGCACTGCCAATCCCACCACTGAACCAAGTCCCTCAGTGACACATCTCCAGGAATTTTAAATCCCTCAAGAACTGTGACTCCATCACTGCCATCACTTCAAGACCAACAAGCAGTTAATACTAGATTATTTTAGAACATACTCAGTATTACCAGTTTTCAACAAGAGGATGCCAATTTTACTGCAAAAAATGAGAGTGTTTCTGCAGAGTTTCAAGAAAACTCAAATTATTTTATTCACAAAAGCAGAAGTCAATAAAAATATAGAGATCCTGATCAGTTTTACAGACCATGTTCATTTCTCCTCTCCACTGACAGGCAAAAGCATCATGGAAAAAAAAGGTAACAAGCATTTACATCACAAACCATTATTAACACAGATTCATGTATATGAGCAAATATTACAGATCCAACAAACATTCCTCTTTTCCTTTTTCTCTGCTGTGCTGTTTTTCAGTGGTAGTAAGAATATGTGCTGTCTCAGTTATTTAGTTCATAGTTTTTAGTACAAAGTGTGATGTATGAACTCATTACACTCACTGTTTTCTCTGAATTCCAAACCCCTTTATAGGATTAAATGAGGATGTTTGTGCTATATTACTCAAGTGATGTTAAAAACAAAAAAGTCAACACTGCTACTAATAGCATTAGGAAGCTCGTTTTTAATTATTTTTTATGGAGCACCTCCTCAAAAAATACCTGAAAATATGCTCCTTATTCAAATCAAACTTCTGTCAGCTCAGTGTTTATGCACAAAACTGGAGGGAAATCTTTCCTCTTTTAAAGATACAGAAATGTTCCCTAGAGATCAGTTTTGTGACATTTATACAAGTCTGGCTTTCAGAACAATGTTGGAAGACAGAGATTAAGGACAAGGCCAATTACTCCTGGTTTGGTTTGCTGTAATTTATTTTTTTAAATCCACCTAATGGGACTGAAGTCCCATCTGGAAAAACTCTTATTGAAATAAAGAGGCCAAGTGCTTATTTTGTTTCTTTATTCCACTTTTAATGCCTTTGAACTTTGTAGAGATGAAAAATTTGTGAACTCTTCCATCATACAGACCTTGACAAAAATTTTTGTAGGACAGGTTACAAAATTACAAACCCAAACTTACTTGAAAACAAAAACCAATCAGAAAATGCTTGCTTTTTCAAAAAGCAAGTACTGAACTAGGAGGAAGAAACACTGTAGTACAGAAACTTACTTTAAAGATGGGTTGTCCTGTACAGAAACCAACCCCAGACTCATAATTGTTACTGCTATAATTCTCATGATCAAATCTACAATAATGTTTCAGGTTGCTTGCATGCAGATTGCTCCTGCCTCTGCCTACCTAAACTCTGGGAGCATCACCACGGGGGGACAATCCGCTCTGCTTTCAAAATCAAGAAAATCCAGTTTCATATGGAAACAATTCTTGCTACATAAGTGCTACAAGAGATCATTTCGACCCCCCTGCTCCTCAGGACATGACTATGTTACCCCACACCTTTATCTCCTCTTGCTTGAAATATCCAGCAATAGATCATTGAAAAGCAGGAGCTCCTGCTTCATCCTCTCTGCAAAAGGCTGGCAGAGCTGGAAGCACTGGTTGCCAAGGGAAAGCCCCACTCTGCTCTCACTGGATTCTGAAGGTGGTGAAGCTGCACAGAGCTCCAGCCTGTGCACGGTGAAATCAGGGCTACAACTGCTCTGATGCCCTGCCTGTGCCAGAGTCACACTCCATGTACAGGAGACACAGACAGCACCGAGCGCTGCAGACCAAAGAAATAAAACATCACAGTATTGTCAGCCAACTCAAGTCTTCTCCTGAAGGTTCTGCAGCTCTGGGATTCCTGCAATTCCAGCTCAGTGCAAGTCACACTTCCCCAGCCTACCCTCCCTGTGGCACCCGCTGCTCTCCTGGCCACAGACAGCAATAGTGGGCACTGGCTCCTTTTTAAAAGCTCAAAGTGGATGTCACCAGTCACCAGTACTTGGCATGACTCCAACACAATCTTCAAAATACAAATATTTAATAGAAAAATTTAATTTAATTTTACAAAATACAGATACAACACTACCCAATGTAGCAAAATAATGGAATTGAAAAATAATTTCAAAATATTTAAAGCATTAGGTTCTAAAATAAATAATGCTATCTAAATGAAGTGTTCAGGTTTAGGAGGCAGTTTCACTATTACTGATCTCTCTTTCAACTTCTTTACAAGTTTCATAATTTATGTAGAAAAATATACAAGAAAAGAATTTGGGATAAAGAATAGGTTGAGTATGTAACATTCAACATAAATAAAAAGCCTAAAGCAAAACCAAAAAGAAAACCAATCATTTTATTTCTGTACATCAAGACTACAAATAGTATTTTAACACTTCATTTATTACCCAAATTAAGAAATTATACATTTTTATATGGTTACTAGTAAACATCTTAAAACCACTCAGTTTCCCCACATTTAAAAGGATATTGCTGGTTACTGCTTATTAAATAGGAAATCCAGCAGAGTTTCCAGTAACAGCAAAATATTTTTTTGCATAAGAGATGAATACAAATTTGATTGTAATTTTTGATGATGTAAAATATAAAAGTAAGGTTCAGAGGGATGGACTGATGAATTTTACAGTCTGAACTATAATTCCTTTTTTAAAATCACTGCAGTTTGCATACGAAACCCTACAATGTGCCTACTACTAGAGGATCAGCTCCTTCCATACAAGAGGAATTTTTCCCCCAGATATCAAATTGTATTCAGCAGCATATTCCCACTTACTTTTCTCAGCAGAAATACTGCAGGGAAATGGATATAAAAGCTGTTTAATCACAAAAAAAATAGTTAATTTTATTAGTGTCTACAGCACAGATATGGCGTTTAGGATGGAAAGAAATGATAGGGAAAAGGAATGTGAACACCACAGGCTTCAAATATAAAAGATAAAGCCTGATAACTTTGGTTCAAATAACTTTAATAATTATTACATGTATATTTTTCCAAAGTGGTGATTTTTGTATGTACTGTGTATGCAACAGGAGATTGATTCATTTAAAACCAACCAATCAACAAACCTGTACAGGCACAAGACAGAAACAGAATAGAGAAAACCTGGAAAGTCACATCCATTCAGAACAGTGTCCAAGTGATAATGATGCAGCAAAGGTTTAACTTAAAATAATGCAGATCTATTTTCTTCAAAGTGGTTCAGAAAGCACAAATGGAATATTACACCCATTTTAACTCAGTGCCTAGAGGGAAGGTAGTATGAAACAAAATCAGTTCTCCAACAACTACCATAGAATCATGGACTATGCTGAGTTGGAAGGGGCTGATCAGGATCATCCAGTCCAGCTCCTGGCCCTGCACTGGACACCCCAGAGTCCCAACAAGTGTCTGAGAGCATTGCTCAAATGCTTCTTGAACTCTGGCAGACTTGGGGCTGTGACCCCTGCCCTGGGGAGCCTGTTCCAGACCCCAACCACTCTCTGGGTGAAAAACCATTTTGTGATACCCAACCTGAATCTCTCCCAATCCAGTCCCATGCTGTTTCCATAGGTTCTGTCACTGGTCACCACAGAGAAGAGACCAGCGCCTGCCCTCCTCTACCCCTCACAAGGAAGCTGTACTGCAGTGAGTTCGCCCCTCAGTCTCCTCCAGGCTGAACAGACCAAGTGACCTCAGCCACTCCTCACACATCTTCCACTCCAGGCCCTTCACCACCCTGACAGCCTCCTCTGGATGCTCTCTAAAGGTTCAACGTCTTCTTTATATTGTGGCACACAAAACTGCCCCCAGCACTCAAGGCAAGGCCTGATGCCCCCAGGACAGGGTGACTCTCATGGCTGCCAGGGTATTGCTGGCTTGTGTTCAACTTGCCACAAATAAACCAGCACCCCAGGTCCCTTTCCACAGCTGCTCTCCAGCCTCTCATTCCCCAGTCTGTCCTGTCCCAGGTGCAGAATCCAGCACCTGTCCTGGTTGAACTTCATATGACTGGTGATTGCCCATCTCTCTCTGATTTGTAAACAACTCTGCAATGTAAGTTAAGATGTTAGGTTATCACTAATGAGCATTTTCATCCTCTCAGTTCTGGGATATCTGCAAACATCTGCTCGCCTTCATTCTAAAAGATTAATTACAGGATGTTAGCCCTGTCTGATCCCAATGCACCGCACAGTACACAACTTTATTGCCAGTTTGCAAAATTATTTATGTTTGAACAGCAAAAAGCCAAAGCTTCATCTTTGGTTAATTTCACTGAGATGTCACTGTTCTTTAAATGTGCTCTTTCTTCACATAAACACAGAAATCAGCCACGCTGCACACAGCATTCATTGTTTGGAGTCATAAAGCAGTGTCAACGCAATACTCAGTAATGGAAGCTAACTAAGAAATTGTGTTTAGAAATGAAACCTATTTGAGGGCATTTGGTAAGACACAAGAGCTGCAGAAATGTAGACAGAATTCCCTTAAAACTGCTTGGGTATGGGTGCTGCTTATAGAGTAGGCACTGGTTCTTTCTTCTGCAGATCATCCAAATAAGATTGGTTGGACTCAGCTGAGTTCAAATCCAGCAGCACATTCAATGGCATAGAGGAGCTTGCTTCGCATCAGGTTCTCGTCATAAAACTCAGGAAGCTTCAGCAAGTTCATGCAGGTACTGGCAGTAGGCAGCCTGTCTAAATCAGATCCTCCATTGTGAATGCAAAATGCAGGATATAACTCCTGGAAGATGCAACCGAAACAAAAAACAACCACATATCAATAAAAGGAATACAAGCCAAAACCTACCCTGTAGCAGCTGGCACACATTTCTGTGAAGTAACCAGGTGAAAACCTGTCACAGTAACACTCAAATGGCATTTCTTTCATTCCTCATAGCACCAAAGCCACTCTCGAATTGTGTAGTGTCTGCCTTGTTCCAACAAGATCCACTATTTGGAATACACAAAACAATTTATGTGATTCTAAGGAAAATACAATTACTTGTTATTGTTCATACAGTCCACGGTACAAATTTACAGTGCTACAGAAACATAGTATCAATGTGCACAGTGGGTCTGTAATAATATAAACTTGTCAAACCCTGATTATTCTTCCGATGTGTTAACTACTGATTTGAAGAACGCACTTTAAAGATATTTTGTATGCAATATTTAATTGCTTTAATAAGATCCCATCTATCTTCTTCCAAGAAGTAGTATAGTGAAAAATACATGTATTTGTTACCTCCAAAGCACTGCTTCTGCTGGCAATACAGTAGTCATATTGTCGAATCCTTGCCTGAGGTAAAAGTTCTGATTTTAGAAACTGGAAAAAAATTCTAGCTCCAAAGGCAAAAGGTCAATGAGATTCTAAGCTAAATTATTGTTCAAATGGAGGCCTTAAAAGTATTTCACAGCTAAAATGTTGCATTTTTAGTGTTCCTTTCAAAATGCTAATTGAATTCCCCTACTCTAGCTTTAAAAATGGGAAAATGGAGTTCTAAATTGAAATGTCATGCCAAGGGCACCATTTGTTGCATAATTAAATACTTACAGCGGGAAACTGCAATGGTTTGGAAAAGTATCATCAATTTATTATGTGACCTGATTGGAACTTAACAATTTTCAACCACACTTTAATGATTTTTTTTTGTCTGTAACAATCACATTTATTAAACTTATTAAACTTTAATTAGCTTTTGTAAATGTTATTCTGAACCTGACTCTGGCAATGAAAGTTTAAAAATTTTAAATGATGCAAAACTAGACTATGTAATCTATAAGCTATGACCATATCAAGGTATTTCCTAATCTTAAATCAACATGCACTAACTTGAAGAAAACATGCTGGTCCACAATATAATGCATGCACAAAAAATTTCAGAGTGAGAACCAGAAATTGTGTTTCTCTCAGAAAAATACAGCACATACACTGAAAGTGCAAACAAATTTTGAAGATGATTTGTGTGCAGTCTCCCACCAACATAAACACATTCCATGCTTACTTGGCTGGTAATACTCAGCACTCCTGTGGCTTCACACTGCACCTTCAAAGCTCCAAACAAAACATTGTCATGGGCTACCAAGACACTCCTGCTGATGCCAGTACCAGTCTGGCAGACGCTTCCTGGCAAGTCCCTGGTTTGGAGGTAAATCCCTGCTGACAGGTCCCGCTCAGACTGCCCAGCAGAGCAGCTCTAATGCCCTTTCAGCTTTCAGCCTTTCAGCCCTTTCCTCTGCCAACACTGCTGCATGTGGCTGAACAAGCCCCTTGTACAGTGAATTCATCTTTTAACTTACTGCTTTCATGCTGAAAATTTGCTGACTAATTTGCTTCCATTTTTTCCTAGCCGTGTATGTTACAGGCAGCTTGTGGCCCATCTCCCAAGTGAAAACACAAACTGCAGCTTTCCACATTTTGCTTCTTTTGAGTGTGCCATTGTCAGCCTTAACGTTTTCAGACTTTTGATGCAGTTCTTCCATCTCTTCAAAAGTCACATTGGCTACCTCAAAGCTGGGTACCTGCATTTGCATTTCTTCCTCTCCACTTGTAATTAAAGAGAATGACAACAAAGGGAACTTCTGCTTAATTGGTTTCCCCAGCTGTTTCCCAATTCTCCCTTCCTCATGTGACTGGTGTGCACTGTCCTACCTTGGTCTAATTCCAGAGTTTTCCAGTTGCTCTTCCTGCTGTCCTGTAAAATCTCATTCATTGCTAGAGTACTGTACAGTGATATTTGTATGGACTAGGGGGATTTAGGAGAAAAGCCTGCAGACTTTTAAATGTCTCCATATCTATTTTACTAGATAAAGGGGATCTGGTTAGCACGTTTTGGGGAGTCTAAGACATGACTCATTTCATCCTGAAGCTGACACATGGAACAGTCAGACCAATGTTCTAGCTGTCTATAAAAGGAGTGTAGCTGAGCTATAGATTACAGATACTGAAGATGGAGGACGTTGCCGATTCACATGGTAACACCACCACACAGCACTGAATGTTCCCACATTTTAGAGGAAATGATGTGATGGCTGATTCTTAGCCAAAATTTTGCAGTCCACTGAAACTCATGGGTAAAACAACCTCGGAATTTAGTTTCAAAATGCCTAGTTCACATTGCCTTGGCCCTTCTTTTGTTTCATCAGCAGTACGGAAGATTTTTCTTCATACTTAAGCTTCCCTGTAAACATCAATCTGGAGACTGCAGCTAAGTGTTTTGCTGCTAAGGGTAATGAACTATGAACTATAAGCAGATAAATGGAAATCAGAAGAAAAGGAAATACATGCCCTTCTTCAAATGGTTAATTTAAGAGGATCAAATTTAATAACTGCTTTTATATCCTAAATTGTCTTTTGCCTGACTTAGAAGACACTAGGCTGAACTCAACCTGTTGCTTGAAACTGGTAGTAACTGCTTCTGCACAACATGAAATAGCAGCAGGGACCTTCCATCTCATGCAGCAAGTGCTCTAATCAGCAGTTTGCAGGCTTATCAAATTTTGCAGTTAAAACAGAAAGCAACAGAACACTTCACTACATATTTT
Organism: Sialia sialis; assembly: GCA_009812075.1. Classification (NCBI taxonomy): domain Eukaryota; kingdom Metazoa; phylum Chordata; class Aves; order Passeriformes; family Turdidae; genus Sialia; species Sialia sialis. The sequence goes on along the minus strand of VRYO01002734.1, from coordinate 8,645,035 downwards.
GAAACTTATTATACATGCAAATGCAAACATTAAAGCTGTTTTTGTAGTCATGGATGAGTATTGTCAAATTTTAGATTCTGAGATAAGAAAAATCTGGACCAACAAGTTCAGCATTTCTAAAAGCCTGCCAGGAAGTCAGAGGACATACCTTAAATCCCAGAAGAGGTGGTCGAGAGCAGCTCGTTACAAATTTGAGTAGTTTGCGTTTCTCTTCATCAGTGAAGCTTTCTACAACCCTCCAAAATATTTTAATTACAGGATGGTCTGCTGTGTAGCCACCTACAATGAGATTTAAATTATTTACAGCTAGAATAATTTTATCTAAGAAAAACTATTCAGAAAACCTATCATCAATCTTGAAAGTTTGGGGAAAATAAAATGAGCAGGCTTGTATTGCTAACTTCCAGTACCTACAGATGTGTCATCACTGAAATTTCAGTTTCTTTGCTTACCTAAAGTTACTATATCCCTCAGCTTCTTAAATGCAGTTTTCTTCACTGAATCCTATTCTGAATTCATTTTATTTAGTTTAGCATTTTGCTAATAAGTTCAGATTATTGCCTTTCACTCCAGGAGTGTACAAAATCTGCAAGACCCAGGATGTTACCGAATGAATCTGCTTACCCTGAGGTAAGATGTGAACTGATGATTTGGTAGCTACTTTTTGATCACATTAATGATAAATATACAGGACAAATTAAATAAGATACCTTACATTTCTTACAAGGAAAATATATGATTTCTCTCTTCAGACTCTCTGAGAAATGGTATCTACATGGGGTAATAGGAACTACTATCACCAAGTCATTTGCAGACTTATTTTACGATCAGACACAGTCAGTGACTAACTTTAATTTAGAAAAGAAACAGCCTCAAATTATCTGGCTATAACTTGCATTTAAGCATGTGAATAAAATAAATCTGTATCTCAATTTCCCACCATTTATAAAACTGGGTTGTAATTCAGCCAATTTTCTGAAATTTAGGCACATCCATCAAATTTGGCCAAAGGTAACAAGAACGACCCTGAAACTTTTTCTTAAAAGGCAGAATAACAAGCAAGTTCAGTTATTCCCAAGTCAGTCATAACACATGTTTTTCCTTAAGCAAAATAGGCTTACCTGAATAGTTTGTGAAAGATTTAAGGTCATCCAAACTAATAGGAACTTGTGCACCAGAAGTCAGAACCTAACAGCAAAGGAAATGAGACCATTACATTACAGGAAGAAATCAGCAATTATTTCCGTTTAGAGCAATTGCTCTGAGCAGCTTTAAGCAGAAGTACCTGGATTTCCTGCTGATCAAACATTCGAAGCCACTCGAGGTTGACCACGTTGGCCAGCCCCTGGCGGAAGGCCAGGCAGTGCTGGCGGATCTGTTTGTTCAGCCTGTAGTCTGCCACCAGGTGGATGTACGCGATCCGGTTGGCGCTGGTGACAGGGATGTCTTTCCCACCTGGCTTCAGCTCAACCACCTAAAACACAGCCATTCTCATCAGCTGGAAAACTGCACTTCTGTGCCCTAACCATGAAATGGGGCTGCAAAACATTCTAGTAAGTCATGTATCTCTTTGACCTTGACTAGAGCACACTCAGGAATATTCACCTCAAAGGAAGGGAGAAGATTAAGAGCGGTTACAAAGGCTGGTGTTTTTTCTGGTTATGTGTAAGAGCACACTTTGTGCACCCAGACCTCCAGCTGCCAATGCACCCACATTTTATCACCAGACAGCAGATTGAGCACAGAGTTCTTTCACAGGAGTTGTCTGTAACACCAAATTCACCAATACAAGTCAGGCAAGAACTGAGATGAAAAAATTTCCCCCCAGCTTCACTGCTAAGTGCCCTGGAAGGGAGAGTAGCCTGTAACACCACAGAGCTCACACAGAACACTCTCCCTGCAGCTGGATTAGGGAAGCTGTGCTTGACTGACTGGCTCCTCCCTAACTGCTGCTGGTCACACTATGGTAAAAGCAATGTCTGCTGAGTTAAAATTCGAAGTCTGACACAAACCTGATTTGCAGAATGCTCAGCATTCACAATTCATCCTGTGGAAAAGGTACTGTTATACACACTTACTATATTCAATATAGGTAAAAACTCAACCAAACAAATCAAGCCTAAGTTTTGTTTTTCTACTGTGAAGCTCAACTTTTGTCCTTCAAGTACACCAAGGTACCTCAGTATGGGAGAATTTTTAAATAAAAACCCCAAAACTAACGATACTGTTATTGCATTAAGATATAAACCAGGTTCAAAGATAGCTGTTATGAGAACAGTATAGGCCTTCACATATTCTACTCTTTACTACATGAGATTAATTTTGTTAAGCAGCAGCCCAATTGGAAGGTATTATTAGAGTACTTAAGAGAAGAATAAAAACACCTGAAAAGCTGAGATACTGTCACACTTCCAAAAACTGCTTCCTTTTTTTTTTTTCTTTTACACTCTGGAGTCAGCAATTTCTTCATTTAAACCAACGGTACACTTCAGTATGTGGTAATGATGACATTAGTAGAGCACAGAGAATTAAACACAGAATAGCTTCTTTTCTATCCTCATCCTCCCTAATAATGTAAGCTGCTCTGGTACTAAGCTAAATGTGCAAAATGGTATGATTAAAAATTCACAGTGCTTTTGAACATTCAGATTTTTTTCTTGATTCACAGCTCTTTAAGGCAAAAGAAACCATTAAGATCTGTGAATTCTGACCTCCCAGATGACACAGGCCAGAGGATTCTGTCTAGAGATTCCTGTATTTAACTCCATAAATCTAAAGATGAGTTAGAGCACACCTTTAGAGACACGCAATCCTGTGATGGAGTATCTACCATTTTCTTTGATAAGCTACCACAACCTGAATTACAATAGGTGTTAAAAATATGTCTTACTTCCCACTTTAATCCTTCAGCTGCAAGCTTGTGGCTTTTGTTAGCTCCTACAGTAAAAAAACTCATCAATACTCCACCATGTCTGTGTGCAGGTATGGATTATGTTTAAACCCTGCTCCTGCAAGAATTAAGCAAAAGGAAGGTGTCAGTGTAGGTGACATTATTTCATACCCTGTACATATTATCTTGCTCCCTTTGAGAAGAAGCAGGACACAAGACCCAGGAGGGCTCTCTGGGGTCCAACCATCACAGAGCCAGGCACGGGACACAGCCAGAGACTGTTTCCAGAGGGTACAGGCCAGTGCCTGGGGCCACTGCCTGGCCTGATGGTGAGAGTATTTTTACTGGTAAAGTCCACAGGGAGTATTAATAGATGTCTGGGACGTACCACAGTGGAAACTGCTAATGAGAAGGGGACCCTGCACTGCTGAGCTCTCTGCATTTCATCCACTTGTAGAAACTGTAGAAATTTTACAACTGGCGTGGGAAAGTTAATCATCAGATTAATCCAATTATTGACAAGAAACATTCCGATTTTCAAATCCAATGGGTAAAGTTTGTTCATACCCATTGTCCTTATTTCAGTGTTGAAGAGCTTAATCAGCTCTCTCCTTCCCCCTCAAATATATCCATGATGTATTATGGGCAGCAACTTCATTAATCTTCTCAGAGACTTTTACACAGAACTAAAGACAGTTGTTTTAAATTTCCTCCTATAAAATATATTTTACAAATCCTAACTAGACCAGAAAGCTTTCTGTCATTTCTTAAATTCTTGCCCTCTTTAGCTTTACAACATCAGACCAACCAGTGATGTTCCACATGAACAGATCAGTGTTGTGACCTCAATATTACTAACACTTCACGATCTGCAACTTACAAACTTTCTCTACTTGTTTTGGAGAGCTGCAGAATCCCTTGGGTTTATGACACTTCTTAGTACAATCCCTCTCTCTGAGGCATGGACACACTGAATTAGGCCATATTAAAATGCATTGAAGCATATTTGTACCACCTAACTCATCAAGCATCTCTTAAGAATACAGACACCAGTAATACACTAATAGGTATCACTCCATGTGCATACAACCATTTCTGTGAGCTAAGTATTTACACTAAAAGATTCTTGAACTGACCTCCTTCCTAAAATAGTCAAAGGGAACTACTGGCAGGATATTCTAGAAAACTTCTGTATTCTAAAATTCACCCCAGCACTAAGTGAAGTAAAATGTCTGACCTTCCCTGCAGGCCAGCAAACAAAAATCAGGACACAGATTAATTTACATTTGCATGGCAATAGCACTGGCTCCACAGTGCTCTAGGGATGTCAGCAAAGATGTATTCGTTCTATAATAAATTCTATAATAAATTCTATTCTCTCCCCATAAAGTTCTTCCTGCAAAACAAAGAAGAAAAAAAAAGATGTTGCACTCTTTCTGACCACTGTTTCTAGATTTCTAATCCAGCAAGGATTCTGTAGCTCCCCTTCCCCCCCAGAGCCCTGCATTTGCACAAGTACAGGTACAGCACTCAGCTGAGTGCATTTCCTGGTGTTTTCCAGAGACCAAACTATCCACTTTCAGAGTTTGTCAGTGTGAGGTTCATATGACCACTGCTGTGTCACAATATCATCCAAGACCAAAACAAAAGGGATAACAAAACACTAATAATAAATATATTATGCCAAAAAGGCTAAGAAGGATGTAAAGCAGAGAACAGTTACACTTGGTAAGCATAAAACTAAAGTAAAGGTGGACGCACTCAGTGTTTTCATGGCATTAAAGGAACTATTATAGAATTCCCACCTAATTCTAAAAGTCAGGAACTATTGTTGAAGAGTTCTTATTCAAAAAGGCCATAGCACAACTTAATAGATCTTAAACGTTTTATCAGCTTCATTTTTTATTTTATCCATCCAGTTTTGGCCACTAGATGGGGCAAGACAGTAACCCAGGTTACCCGGGACTGGCCACACGGGGAAACTACAGCCCTGTGTCATCCTTTTCTATTCCGTACATCTAAGCTTAAACAAACAAACTAAAAGCATTTTAACTTGGTTTGTAATCAAAATCGCATGTACTAAAGGCAGTCAAAACACAGAAATAATTTAGGTAAGTATTCAGACCATTCTGATAAATTTGATTCTCTACTCACAAAGTGCATCTTCAAAATGAAGGGGGAAGACCAAAAGGGGACAGAAAGTCCCACATGAAGACATAAGACAGGTAGCTCTTCACAGAATCACAGAATCCAGTGCAATTTCATAAAGCTCTTATAGATATTCAAGAACTCCTACAAGATGAGAGTATTTTATCTTTTCTCTTGGGCTCTGACACTTTTGTTCACACGATCCCTACACAGATTTTCCCATTTTGAAAAGAAGTCAATAGGTTTTTTCCCCTTTCCCTGTTATCTGCCTTCCAGACGTTAATGCAGTAATTCCAGGTAGGAGATTGCATATGAATACCCATGAATGCATTTTCTGTAAGTATTGCAAGTCTGCCTGAGAAGGCTCAGCTTCAGATTAGTTACTTTGCTGCTGAAAAACCTCTAAAATCATCCATCTAAGCCACTACATCCTAGTAAAGAGGTTGTCAAGACAGAAACTTTCAAAACTCTTTTTAAAGCTTCAAAATCTCTCCCCAAAGAAATTTAAAGGCAAAGAACTTCCCTTTGACGAGCATATTTTCAGTGACAGTAATGGCATTCACACCTGTTTAAAAAGCCCAAAAAGGTGTCCCAAAAGCAAGTTCAGTATGATATGGATTTCATAGAAACTGCTGCCATATATATCATAGTGCTTCTCTATGGATTTGTGCTTTTATACTTTATTTATGGAGTCTCCTGATCACACTCAGCTTGTGATCCATGTACTCTCAAGTATCAGTGTTTGGGACTGATACTCTCAAGCAGACTTTTTGGAGTACAATACCCAATATTTCTGAAGGAAGAAGAATGAGTATTTGCATCTCCCTTTCATCCTGGACAGCCACAAAACTCGTCTTCCTCACTGAAAGACGGGGAGGGGGAAGGTCTGAGAACAGAAGGCATTTTCTTGCATTTTCTAACCTTATTCTTAGAGACCTTTCATAACCATCTCATCTACAAGATAAAAGGAGAAACTAAATCAATATACAGACCTGTGACCACAGGCTGACCTCCTCAGACTTTGCTACTGGCCACCATTTTCTGCAGGAGACCCAACAGCTGAAATGTAGGCTGGTCTCACTGCATTAGATAGATCTTTATCAAAAGCTATTTGGGGCTGGAAGATAAGGTTGATGGCATAGCTCCCCTAATTAGCAGGTCTAATGTGCAAATTATTAAGTACCTTTTTCAACTTCTGGTGAATGCACTTTGACAATAGTTTAATGGGGTCTAAAAGCACATTACAGGATTGGAATCAATACACTGATAATAGAATTTCTACCTTCTACTACTGACAGAGGCAATCGGGCCCCTTTTGAATGTGTCTTTCATTGCAGATAATGCTTTTGTGCCACAATTGGTGGATGGACACTGTCATGAGGACAGCTATTTACAATGATAGATTTATGATGCATTTATTGGGCACTAATTTATTAAACACCAAAGTGGTTGTTTAGCTGAAAACTACACATAATGTACATTCAACATGAGCACAAATTAAGCTCTTTTCCCAAAGTGAATTAGCCTTACCTTGGCACAATCAATTAGTATGCAATGGTTGCAAGTCAAATAGCAGATAAAATGTATTTATCCCTATGAGGTTTATTAAGGCAATGAAATGAAATATAAAGAGACTCGGTTGCATTGAAAGGCAGAAGACAGTGACAAGTACCAATGGGTTCTGTTGAATTCCACTAAAATGCAGTGAGCCTCATGAAAGGATGGCTGATACTTGGGTAAAATGCTCTCTCTCCAAGTATAAAAACAGCAAAGCAGCATCAGACTATTTATTTCAATTTACATTTCATCTTGTTACTCAGTAACTCACTATTACATTAAGTCTTCCTTTTAAAGTTATGCCAAAAACTACAAATCAGAAGTCTTGAAAACAGCAGCCACAGCCCTCATTTTAGTTAGATACTAAACTGGATTTGTGTTAGCTGTGACCAACAAAGCTATTACTTTAAGCAGAGTTAAATAAATAGTTTTAGAATTCAGACTTTCCCCCATTGTTAAAAATCCCAGGTAATACTGGAAGCTGCTATTTGGTGTGCTTTTCTCCCTAGAACCCAACCTCTGGGTGCTCCAGACCTCAGTTTAGTACCAGCCATGCCGAGCACACAGAGCAGGCACTCTAAGAATGTGCTTTTGGGTACATGTGTATCACATCTTTATCTCAAATTTTTGAGTGTTTTTCTGAAGACAGTGCAGGTCAGATATTTTCATATAGGGAGTGTAATCCAGAGAGGAAAATGACATATGGCACATGTTATATATTAAACCTTACTAGTATCAGGCAACTGTTGCCTCTCCCCTTTAGTATGCTTTAGAAATCCCAAGTCTGAGGTACTGTTTTAAAATTTAATGCAATTCAGATTTTAAGATCTTCCAAAATGGCAGAAAATGGATGACAGAAGAGTAAGACAAAATCCAAGCCTGACACTGGTCAAGCAGAAGTCTTGGCCAGCAAACTTGCTATGATTTACGCAGCAGCAGAGAATTCAAGGTACCAATTTCCAGGACCAGTTACTGCATCTCAGTGGTGCTGCTGCACTGGAGATGTGCACAGTCCTGGCTTCCCTGAGCTGCAAACCCCAGAGCACTGCTCACCCCCTTCTGGAGCCTCTGCTTCTTCCTCACAAGAGGAGGCTGAATTCAGGTGCTGCTGCTTGTCACAATGTGGTGAGGTCTCCTTTTTTCATCCAATTATATGCCATAATCAAGTGTAGGTTTGAAATTCTCAATATTAAATCCTCAAAAGCAAACAAGAAAGCATGACAAAAGACTTTACCTAGGAGGCAACCTGCATTAGCACACTAAGGCAGGCTTTTAGATCTCTAGTGACATTTATTTTCTACTGTAAGTGATCTTTAGTACACACAACAGAGCAAATGAAAGCTGTAAGCAAATTATATGGTGCAACTGCATTAAAAACTCAGATTTAAGGACCTAAGTAACAGCTTTTCAGAAGCACCAAACACCATTTATCCCCTTTCACTAATCTGGTATTCTCAATCCATTGAAAAAAAGCAGCAGAGGGTAAAAATAAAAAAAATGTTTGTCAAACTTCAGCCTCTCTTACTTTAAAAATTACAGATAAAGGAGACAATGCTTATCTCACAATCAAGGGTCTTTAGGATAATTATTATTTAAAACCTCTCTGACTGCTAACTGCAATTCTAAAACCAGGCAGTACTTCTGCAGTTTACACATCATCTAAATTTTGCTATTATTACAAGTGCAATTGAAGAAACAACACATTTTTGTTGAAGAAACATTCTCAGGCATTGGAATTTTGTATGAACAACTGTAAGAAAACAATCACTGCACTTTTCTCCTTAAAGGACCAGACCTTTAAGTAATCATCAAAAGTTATTTTTAAGGACACAGTTAGTTACTCTCTACTCCACATATTGAGTCACAGCACCTTTAGCAGTTGTTTCCTATCACATTTAAATTTCAAAATTAAGTAAGTAGAGATAGGAAAGATTCATCAGTCATAGATAAAAGAAAAAAAAAATTCAAAGCCATTCTTACCTGTGCTTCCCCAAGGTCATTATTTACCACGGTGAAGTTTAGTCCAAGTTCTTCCACGTCCCCTTCATAGCTCTTGAGAAAAAGCAAATTTTTGTACATTTCTGGGTCTAGTGAAGCTAAATGATGGATGTCAACATCAGCACTTGTCCCTAATAATTTTGAGAGGAAAAAACTAGCAAATGGCAGCTCCACCAGCATATTTTCATAAAGAGCCTGAAAAATAAAAAATTTAAAGCACATTATATTTTATTGTTGCACATGCAGCAATTTAGAAGGTTATTGTCTCTTTCTCAACTTTTGCCTAATTCTGTCTTAATTCAATGCCTGAGTAGTTCTTCTGACATGGAAATAACTCAGATATTGCATAAATTTAAGACTATTCATCCAAAATTTGAAATGTGAATATTCTTGTGAAGTATCAAGTTCCCAAATCTCACAAATTAATTACGTTGTGATTTAAAATGTAAGGTCATTGTTTTTCTGTTATTACTCTCCTTATCCAAATAGCGGCATTTACTTTCAGGAAAAATAAAGGTTTGCTAAAGGACAATGCAACTGCATCAAGAATGCCTTACAAAATAAGTTTACATCTCTACTTCCATCAACACTGTCACAAGCATTATTATTCCATTCACATCAATCACTACATGTAGAACTGTCATCCCCCTCATCCCCTTAAATACCTGTGTAAACCCAGCACATTTTAAATTAATATCAACTATCTAGTGCACATCACACAGATTCATTGCTGCACTTTTGGTGAATTCCACTGCCCTAATGCCCCAGTCACAACATCCTCGTTTCCAAGCCAAGAGTTTATTTCTGACTGTATCACAGGCCCAATCCTTCCTATGCCTGACACTGCTACAGATGCCAAAAATTACTGAACCAAACATGTACCTGACCCAAATTTGCAGCTCTCACAAAATATTTATTTTGATTGCAACCTCAAATTATCCTCAAGAATTTTCAAACTCCAGCAACACTGTTCTAGGTTCATCTACTGTGCGAGCACACTTCCATGTAATGCAAAGTATCTTTGTACTATTTTTTATTAAGTCAGTAACAACTGTTTGATTGGAAGAAAAAAGTGCTTATGGTAGCTGTCAGAAGAATGAGACGTGTACCCTTCAGAGTTATTCTGAATAAAGGACCACTGGTTTAAAAAGAGCCAATCCTAGCACATGCTGCCTTTCATTGTCCAGTCTGTTTGTCACATCAGCATCTCTACCAATGACAACCAAACCTTTACAGAACAGTAACATCAGTGCCAGGCTGATCAGAAAGGGCATCACCAACATAACATCATTGTAACATCATTCTTTGTTCCCTTTTAACTGTCCAAGAGCAGACTTTTGGTGTTACTTAATTCCCCCATAACCTGCCGCAAACCTAGAAAAGGAATCCTACCAAAGGGAGGGGGGGAACAAAACTGAAAAAAGACTAACAGATGCAGCTCTAATCACTCAGTGATATTCCAACAAAGACTTTAAGAAAAATATACTCAATTCCTTAAACTTCTGAAAGAACATTTTTCTATGAGGTGAGTTAGACCTTGCAAAAAAACCTGAGAATAACGAGTTCAAAGCCAAAGGGTGCATTATATTTAGAGCCATATGATTTATTCAAGGTGTAGAAGTCAAAATCCTCATTTGTATAGTTGACTTTAAAAGCAAACTAGAGGGATAAATCATTAATTTGCAATGTGTAAGGTCAGTGTTTGCTGTTCCTGCATTAGTAACAATAAAGCTATTGTAATTCCTTAAATATATCAAAGCTACCCGAATTTAAAATGGAATTCCATCTGTGACTCATAAAATGTAAATGCAGAGGTGTAATTTTTTACACAAGGCAGGTTTAAGCCTTTAGAGCATTTAATATACAAGGACTAATAAATGATAGCACTAAAAACTATGATCACATCAGCTAAATGGATTATAAATTAAATTTCCATAATGTATGCAACTGAAATACAAATGTAGACATAAATCAAGGTATTTTCTAAACACAGGTTAATTACACAAATTCAAAACCTGTCTATTTTTTATGCAAAACAATCCACTTAGCATTTTTCAAACTGGTCTTAAGTCTTCACCACTTGCAACACTTGATCCTAGAAGCCTATCAATAATTCCTTGTCAGGAAAAAAACAGCAATAGGTATATTGAAGAAACTTGTATGTTATTTTTCAAGTGTCTGTCTTTTATGAGTGTTTATTGCTAGAAATTGTGCCAAAATGATTTGAAATAAAAAGGATTAATTATGGTAGAAGCTTTTTAATATAAGTGAGTGCAGCTGCAATGCAATTAATGCAAATTGTGATGCTATCAGGAAAATAAATGTGAACAACATCACTGGCTATTTCTGTTTGCTGCCAAATAACTTCAGTAATTTACTACATTAAGAATCAATAAAAAAATAATGCATTTCAAATGCATCACTATTAATCTTCAGGTAGTTCCAAAGTGAACATTTATAACTTCATCTAAAAACTATATAAAGCATTTTTAAATAAACTAAATTGTGCAACTTGAGAATAACTTTAATTACTCCCTCTCTTAGCTAAGTGATTGCAGTATTCAAAATAAAGTATTTTTGGAAAGAAGACAAACAGTAGTGTTTTAATTAGTTTGAAAGTCAAGCTATCCTAATAAAGTTTAATAAAAAATGCACTAAAACTCTGGTGAATAAAGTAATGATGAACTTTGGTTTTGTTTCAAAGAGGTGAATGCCACCATTACAGCCTCAGCACTGTGCACAGATGCTGAGAAATGCTGTGTACAATATGAGTAAATAAACTGAAACTTTATTAGCTGGATTCCATCTAACTTTTCTGTCTCTCAGTCAGCATAAACTGATCAAACTAGCTGTTGTTGCTAAGATAAGTGATTCCACACATTCCTGCCAGGGCAATGAAACCAATCAGCTGCTGATTTCCCAAGGTTTGATGCAAGCAGAAGCAGAGCAGTAGAGGCTACAGGGTCATTACAACCTGAGTAAGGTTCAAAACTGCAGATTATTTGTGCTGTGCTTTGTCTGGGCTATTGGATTTGGGGTTTGCAGAGTGGGTGTGTGTTGGTGGCCACAGCACAGACACTGAAGTTTCTTTTAAATCAGAGTAAGATCCAGCCCTCAGCCATGAAAGAGGGCGGGATTGCAGGACCATTTGTTTCACCAGGAGCACAACCTTGGAGCTGCCAGCTGCCCATGGAAGCCCATCCTGATGGAGATTTTTCCTACTAAAGCTGATCTAAGGGCCAAGAGAGAGACTTTCCTCCTTCCTCGTTTTTCTATACTGAAATGCCTGAGGGAGCTATAAGTAACTCTGTTTTAAGCTTAGTTTTTTGTCTGTCTGGACTCTCTGAACTGGCTTTCTGCAACATCAACACCAAGGAGGCAGGAGCCCAGCATCAGCAACAGGCAAGGGAATGGTGACCACCTCTACCAGAGGGAAGCAGCTGCCAGAATTATCAGCTGCAGTGTAAAGCTGCATCATTAGAGTATACTTATATAGTCCTTTAATGCAATATATGGTCATGCTGTCCCCACAGAACCTTCCTCTTTCCTCCTCTTTCTTCCTCTCAGCCAACGAGCAACAACACAGAGTGGAGAAAGTGGCTTGCTCTTGAACAGACATGTCTACTTCTGTTTGGGTAAGTCAGAGCTTCCAGTTCAGCCACTGCTTCAAGAGATCAAAGCCAGCAAGCTTAACCAATCTATATTTTAAAACTAACCTCAAACTTCAAGTAGCCTCACCAGGTTTCCTTTCACTCTTCAGTAGTCACCAATGAGACTGATGCCTTTCAATGATGAATTCTGACATTCCCATTCCCAGCTTTTCTATTTGAGCCCCTGACCCCACTGTCTCTACCCTGCAGCCCATAAACTGCAGCAGGCCCATCTAGGGCAAAAAGTCCAGATGGGAAGTCAGGAAAGGAGTGACTGATGGTCACATACAGCAGCAGACTTCCAGTTTCTAATGCTCAGATGTGGGGGTCAACACAAAAACCTCAGCTGATCCGACAGAGCTCTGCCTCCTTGAAAGGCTGGGATATTCACACTCCAGCTGGACAGAAGTGCAATCTGCAGGTACAAGCTTGGGGCAAGCAGCTGGTCTGAAGCAGAGCCAGTGATGTTCACATCAAGGGCAATCCCACAAGCATTGTAAGTTTCACAGGGTGACACACTCCCAAGTACCTAAAATCTGCTGAAAAGGCCAACTTGGATTTCTCAATACTCTTTCAAACTGATGTAGATTAGGGATGCTCTTTAGTTAAAGTTGACATTTCTAGATATCAAAAAAATAACTTAAAAGCTGCTGAAATGACTACTAAACAAATTTATATTTCAGTAACAAATTATTTTTAGAACTCCCCAACCCAGTGTTCTCCTAATTATGCCAAGCCTTTTCTATTTTCTGAAGAGATGGTTAAAATAAAGGTTTTTTTCTGGTTAAAAGCCCAAGAGCAATTATTACACTATGGAAAAGTAATATTCAGTAAAAGGAACTTCATCCACATCACGTCCTTGTGTGAATGCCTGCAGAACACACCAGAACATTAAAAACCACCAAAATAACAGAAACCCTACTGCGGTTAGTAACTTTTCACTTCACATGCAGTCTGAAATCTGTTGTTCCTCTCTTAAATAATCTCAGTTACCTATGATTACAGAACAGTTCATAGTAATTAATTGTTACTTTTACTCTGTTCAGTGACACAGATCACAGTGCGGGCATTTGAAGCGATGAAAAATACGATGTTCAGACACAAATACGCTAAATGCACTCACTACACATCTGTGATGTGGAGGAACAAGAAACAATTCTTTAAAGCGAGAACCCTTCAGAATATAGGCATGGAATTAGTATATGTAATATATTAAGGAAGAAGGATCTGGGCTGAAGGACAGCTGTATGTAGGAGCAAAAAAAGAAGGATGGCAGTTCTCTGGATAAGGAGAACTTTTCTCCTTTCAACAAAGTAAGAATAATGCCTGACAGAGACTGCAGATGGTAACTATCACGATACCATTTCAGTACTACGTGGTAACACAACGTTCACGTATCACCCCAAGATTTAGGAAACTGCTCTTCAGAAAGAAAATATTTCACACCATGTTTTAAATTTGGAAAAAAATGTAAGCTATTAGAGTCATTTCAGCCAGCTTAGCTATACACAGTAGAGGTTACACAAGCACTACAGTGTGCTGAATAAAGTTCAAACTGTGTAAACAAATTCACAGACAAACTAATGAACAGATGAACCTCCCTCTCTGCAAGGCAGCTTTACTGCCTTTACTTACACTTCCAGGTCTACAACTAATTCATTTATTATTTCAACTAAAATCTCTCTTAAGAAAAATAATCAGTCATTGCTGCTACTTTCCACTAATCCTTCACAACCCAGAACTGTATTTTAAAGCATAAACAATGCTAAAGTCATATCCCTAGAAAGATGCACGGCTTTTGGGATATGGCAGTAAATGACTGGACTTAAATTCAGTTATTTCCATAATCAGCCTCCAAGACCATAACCCTTTCTATTTCAGTAATTTTAAACAGTTACTATTAAATAATACTTAGCACTTACAGAGTGCAATAGATCTTCAAAGCTGTACAGAACCATTAATAAAAATGATCGAAAAATAGCGAAACCATTAGAACTTCCTTCTACCTTTTTATTTATATCCCAGAAATATCTCATCACACTCACCACACTGCCTTTGGAGGCAGCAGAGGCTTTTCAATCCCAATGAAAAAGATGAAACTAAAAATTTAAGTTAAATTAAAATCAGTATGTACTCATATTTCTGAAACATTTTTAGAGCTAACATTCAGTAACCTCTAGATAAAATAATTTGTTAACGATATGCTCAATAATGTGCTTTAAAGTGAGCAAACCCCAAGTGATATTGTTTCTAAAGCCAATGTGACAAAATAAAATTATTTCTCCCAGGTGTGTGTCTCAACGCAATGTGTCCCGTTTCCTTGGGAGCTCTAAGTCACTGTTTCCAATCCTCTGAGCAGTAGCAGATGTCTAGATGCATTTGTATCATAGAAATGGAAAATCTGATGCATTATCTTCCCTGTATTACTGTGAAAATTCATAGCTTGTCCTAATTCTGTCTTTTAAAAGAACTAGAGTCCAAAATTCCACAGCTTGATGCCTGTAATTAGGTTTCTGCAAGCTTTAATAGCCCTTGCAGCAGTATGAACATCATCACATTTTTAAATTATTATTTTTTTTTATTTAGAAAAAGCCTTTTGTGAATTGGTTTTACTTCAGATTTCCCACTCTGTGGGAATTTGAAGGTCAGTGAGTACAGGTTTATAGAAGTTCCAGAGACCTGGGTTGGCAAAACTGAGGCATGAAGGACCTGCCTGTCACAGGTGCTGCAGTCAGTGCAAATCCCTGAAATGGGTGGCAGGGGTGTGGCAGCACAGACCAAACTCATGAACACAGGACCAGGAAAATGTAAGGAACCATTCACAAAGACTTCACTGGATCATATTAACTGTAATGACCTTGAATTAATTTTTAATCTGTAAATGGAAAGTCATGCTAGTATTTTTACTCCAGGAATTTAGGATGCCTTTAATTACATTAATGTTTATTACCAAAACAGAGTGCTTCAGAAATGCCAGCATATGCAGAAAACTACAATTTTATCAGCTTGATACTTTCTTTCTCATTTAATAGGAAGAGTTATCTCTGTAACTTATGCCATAATTATGATATAAATTGCTATCAATGCCATTTGGGAGGTTTTGAGGGATGAGAGAAAAAAGCACTATAGATACCTGTGGATGCACTGGATAACTGATAGTTATCATTCATTACTGAATTTCCAGTAAAGGCTTAAGAGATTTTTCTTGTCTCAAATTTAAACATAATTTAGGAAGAACTTAAGATAAAAGGAAAACTTCTCCTTATTTCAGTTTAATCTTCTGATAACAATGAAACACTTAATACTATGTAACTAACCTCTGGATATGCTTCTAAGATAAATCTGTATTTTAACAGCAGTGAAACTAGTAATTTTTAAAGTTCAAACCAATTCAAGAATTTCAGTAAATATTCCACACCTAATTGACTGAAATGGATGTAGGTGTTCCCAACTGTGAAAAAAGATCCGGATACCATTACCACACGCTCTAACTGTTTATTTATTCCCTGTCTAGGAACCTGATTTAGAGGCAATAAAATGCAATCAGTACACAAACCAGAAGCAGGAATCATCTGCTAATGGAACTTTTAATTGAGGAGTGACCAGTGACATGAGGTAATTCTTTCCATGCAGAACTCCTTGCAGAGACCTCTATGCACTTTATCACGGTAAACAATCACTAACGTATGCATTAAAGAAAATTTAAATACATTATGACCCAATAAATATCACAATCCATCAATAAACACTTTTCCTCCCTAAAGATTTAGAGTTAAAATACCACATTTCAGTAGTCTTTCAGCACTAGACATATATTTACAAGGTTACTACTAACATAGCTATTTGTAATCAAAAGATAATTGGTTTTGTTAAATGCACCAGTACACAAAGGAGTTGACAAGCTGAAGAACTGTGTCAGAAAATAGATTCAAATTAGTTTACATCTGCATTCACAAATCATGAAATAACTTCCATAAGGTATCAATTCTGCTCTCTTAGGATTGTGCTTCCACACTAAGTTGTTAAAGGACCATGCCACTTTCCATGGTAAATTCCTGTTTTGATTCCATATCCGATGATTCAGGATTTTCTGAGACAAATGATCATCAGCTAACTTGCTTTTATGCAAAATGCTGAATCTACAAAATCATGTGTGAGGTAACTGAAATTAATAAACCAGAGTTTATACCAATTACTTCCTCTTTGCATCAGTATTCCAAATCTCATACCTACCCTTCCAAGTACTGTAGTATCAATTGTGGCTGCAGCACAAAGCAATCAAAGGTGTACTGACTAAAACCAAGCCAAAGTGGCTCTAATTAAGTGAACAACAAGGGGAAGGGCAGCCTAAAAATCAGCAGGGAAAAACCCCACCTTCCAACAGAGTGGCAGTGCAATGCTTGACACACCTTCCTATCAAATCATCAAATATATGAAACTCAGTTCTCATTGTGAGGTTTTTTTTGCTTTGTTTTCTTTCCACAAGCTTTTGGTGCATAAATGACACTCAAATATGTTACCAGAAACATTTCCTTGAATGTTTTAACTCCACATGTACAGCTTATTTATAATTATAGAGTTTAGGATCTGATGCAGATCTTGCTGTGGAAAGACCTCCCTTATTCCATACTTCTTAGATAAGGCCTGAGAATGATTAAGAACTACTTCAGTTTTTCTGCAGAATGGATTCTACAGACACTGCTCATCTTAGAACTGCACCTTCCAGACAGGCACAATGTTCAAAGTTACAAGCAGCAGCCATAAGGTACACTTTCTAATATACACAAAAAACAATCCAATCAATAATTAGGTCTCACATTTACCTGTAGTGCAACAAAATCTGTATTCGATCCACACTATTACTCTTCTAAAGCTGCATTTTACCCAAGGACTTATTTTGTAACTATTTTTTTTCAATTGTATCGATTTAACAACATTTAGATATGTGCAAAGAACAGTCTGTTAGATCTTAAATCAGTAAACTGCAAAAACTCATAGGAAAACAAACAACTTTGTATTTCATCAATGTAATACCCACAAGTCCAAATTACTGACCTCCTACATACCATTAAATATGAATGATCAAAAAACTAAATTGTAGACTAGATTGTATCCACCATCAAAATAATAGTAAAATTTTAAATGAACATTAGTTTTTCTCTAATCCTTGCTACTTCTTTTATGAACTTCTTTACTTGGTTCCACAAAGGAAGCACTCAGCTCAAAACAACTCAAAAGACATTTTGTTCTCCATATTGTTTTCCCAATCATTTGAGACAGAAATTTGGGTCTTGGCAAAACAAATCTAAATATTTCCAGAAAACCTTAGTGTCTTCCAAGGACTGCAGATTCTATTGCTTAGAAAAGGGGACTTAACATTACATTTCAAAAATAGATGTTCTTCAGCAACATGACTGTGTGACTCACAAGTGCTGTTTAATATTCTGGAATAAGAGAGGTGGTAGAATTCAGTAAATTCAAAGACAGTGTATTATACAGAAATCTCTACTGACAGAGTCATTCTATTTAACATGCAAAGACAGTCACTGCAAAACAAAATAAATGCAAGAACTAGCAGGTTTATGTCAAAAGGGAAGAAGAGGAAAACATAAAAATTATCATACTAATCTATCTATGGATTTCCTGCCATAGTTTTAAACTAATGCTAATACTTTTTGAAATTTAAGTAAATTATCCTAAGAATCAGAAGCTTGATGTCAAAGAATTCCATATGCAAATAAATGTCCTTTCCCACAACAGCTGCCACAGTAACATCACTGAATAAATGCAAATGAAATGGAGAAAGATGTTGTAAAATAGACTGAGTTTAGGTCAGAACATGGTGAAGTTCAGATTTTAATTCTCCATCACTGTTCTACCAAACACTGTTTCTGCTGGAGTGGTTAACCAATGCTTCCCTCTTTTCAGATTTGCAGCAGACCACTCAAGAATCAGCATGGAGAAAATTCTCGTTCAATATTCTCAGGTGCTGCTTCCAAATTTCCTTGCTTTATTGCTTCTTGGCAGTCTGTCAAAAATGCACCTTTTGTGTTTTCCTGAGCCAGTTCCACTACACTACCAAACCTGCAGCAGCACAGTCTGCACATGGGGAGATTTTTCGTGCAGCCAGAACAATCCTTGCACAAAGAAAGGAAGTGGAACCAAAGCAGGAGCCTGCCCACAGCCCAAACTACCAAAAAGAGCAAAAAGAATCACAGCATCCAGACCATCCATCCCTCTGGGACACCACTTGGGACAAGAAGACTTTACATTTCAGAGAGCACAACAAAGAGGATTTGGGGTTGGAACCCCTCTGCCTGAACATTCCTGACAGCCCAGGACAGTCTTGGCTCTCAAGCAAAGCCTGGGACTCAGTCCCAGCTGTGCTTGCAGTGGGCAACACTGAGGTTCAAGTTTCTAACCCCTCTGGCAGTAGGAGACTCTTAGCAAAGGTGTGCGCGGCCAGCTGAGCTTTAACTTCCAAGGAAGAGAAAGGAAAATGCTTAAAAGGCACCAGTGCTAAGGAAATATTTACATTTCAGACTAAAATCACTGACAGTTGAAAAAATGTAAACTTTGGAAGTGTTTGAGTAGCTGCTGTTTAAGCAAACTCATTTCTGGTTTTTTTTTTTAAGGATGATTTCGGACAACATATGCAATTACATGATCACACAGTATTATTTCTACAAGACCTTTTGCTCATCCAGTGACTACAAAAGCTGCATGAACAAGCTATGCATTTTTTAAACTAATTTTAATTTCTTTATTAATTAGAAAAATACACCCAAAAGTCAGTAATTGATTCAGGAATAAAAATGTTTACATTTTCAGATATATCATTTTTCAAGGTATGTTTTTAATTTTCAGATGTTTTTGCTTCTGAACTGACCAATTAACAAAGAAGATGCCAAGCTGTTACAAACTTCCTGATGAGAAGGAAAACTGAATTAGGTGTAACTTCATGGTGCCGAAAGTTAAATGCATTTGGATATTAGTATGAAGTGGTTACCAAGAGACAGAGAATTTCTATAAATTATTATATTTTAATGTATTTGTTTTCTGATAACATTGAAGCTTCTTACGTGAGAGTTTTTGGTGGCAGCACTCTTTACATACTGGTTTCCACAAATAAGAAATTGCTGTGGATGCCTGATTGCTTCCTTTGCATTCTATTTTGTTTGCAAAGGGACTTTTAATAATTCACTATTGCTCTAAAATAACCCTGTGCAAAGCATAAAATGGACACATTTTTGGAAACGGATGAGTGGGTATTCAATAACCTAACCAAGATCACAATACTGGCAGGTTTTGAATAGTATGGTCGTGCCTTATCTTTCTGTTTAATTCATCAAGTCTCTGAATACACCACTAAAAAGGTGTCTGTGCACCTGGGCAAGGGTAATTATTAAGTAGCACTGTCAATTCTTACCTTATCTACACATACTGCAAATACAAAAACAATTTATGCTTTCAAAATGTTAAATAATAGATTCTCCGACTTTAAAAAAAAGCCACTTTGTGAGATAAAACAAATTTTGCAACTTCTGTCTCTATGCTAATATTTGAAATTCAATTACAGAAGGCAATGTGTTGTTTTGACAGAGGAAACTGAAGACTCAAAGTTACAATCTTTTTTAAAATATTGTTTCAAACTTCCCCAGACAGCTGAGCCCTGCCTCCTTCCTAGATATACACAAAACATTTTTGTGGTGAAGTAATTTCCTTAACAATACCACAAATATTTGCTTTCCCACTTCAAAAATTTGTATATGCAGAAAGAAAATGAAGCTTGGATGTGCAGTATCAGACATAATTACCAACTACTGTATTAGTACTGAATCCATCTCCCAACAGGAGTGGGAACATCACTTGAAGATTATTTATCGAAACAGCACATTTGTAATTTCCATTCTTTAAGAAGTTTGGATATGGCAGTATCTAGGATGTATTAGCAGGGAATTTGCTTACAAAGAGGCAGTTTTATCTAAATCAGTCAACTGGCAACTGCCAAGCACAGCACTGTTTCAACAATTCACTGTTTGCCAACAGCATCCCTTGAAATCGCTTCCAGCTACATTGGAAAGACATCCAACTGCACATCAAACCTCCCTGCATGGCAGCAGCAGCATTCTAGCCTCCAAAATACTTCAGGCAGTTAAATGAGACTTTTACATCTTAAATACCTTCAGTATTAGACAGCTAAGTAGCAGTTTGGTTTTTTTTCTGAAATGGAATTTGTATTCCAAATTTTGTTTCACAATTGTTAGCTTTATAAAAATTATTTTGAGTGCTTAGAATGAAATAGTCTCGGTGTTAAACCTGACCATTAAATAAAATTGAATGTAATTAATGTTTGTAATGGTTTCTTCTCTTTGTTCCTCCCCTTCATTCTTCATCTAGATTAAGAACCATCAATTAGCCTTTGAACATTCATATCACCAAATTATCAAGCACTAAAATTCCAGAAATACGCAAAATGTACAAAATCCCGAATAGAATACTAAAAGTAACTTGCATGTTGCTCTTAAATGTAAATGCTGATGGCAAATTTTAAATGCTACCAAGAAATGTATACATCATACACCTAGTAACTGTTTAAAACATTCATTTCATATATTCCAAATGATGGAAATGTAACTGCAGTCACATTCCTAATAGCTCCAGGTTGAAAATCACTATATGCAGAGTAGAGCTGGTGACTTCAATCAACTTAACCCTAAGCACAAGGATATACACAGAAGCAAACATACACAAACTTTACTCAACTGGCAGTCAGAATAACACTAATTTACTGTACTGCCCAAATACATAAATTATTAAAATCAACCAGAATCTTAGAAGTAGTAACGTTCATACCCAACATCTGAAAGTTACTGTCACTCAAGTCTGGGAAAATCTTTTTTTTTTCCCACCCACTCCTCCTAATTAGAAAAAAAAAAAAAAATTACTGAATAATTTCAGTACTGCTATAGCTTTGTATTACAGAGCACTGGTTTTACCTTTCCAAGCATTCTCCCAAGGAAGTAGTAATGTCGGGCATATGAGTCTCCAACAAGCATCTGTGCAGCAGGGTTAGGGTAAAGCAGTCCCTCATTGGTGGTCTTAAAAAAACCCTGGTTAGGGTTAAATCCTGATTTGAGGAGTTCATTCAGAAATTCTCTGAAAATTCCACCGCCATCAATACCAGCTTCATCAAGACCATGTGCATTAAGCAAGTGAACACGAATGCGCTTTTTTAGGTCAGGTTCTGCAGAGAAAGGAGAGAGAATCTCAAATGCAATTGTCTGCTTCACTTTTGTATGGATAAAAACACAAACTATATAAGCTAGAATAAAAACTGACCTAGCAAATAGTAGCAAAACTCTTATTACTGGCTTGAATTTTAGAATATTCAGTTTGTGAAACACACACTTTGTAGAAAAGGTCTTAAGAGTCAGCAAAAAAAGAAACGGATAAGACCATAGGCAGGGGAAGAAAGAAAATCCTTGAAAATATTTTTAGAAGACCCAGAAATAATTTGAAAATTGAATTTATATAAAATATTCTGAGTGGAAGATTCACACAGATTCACATGAACATTTAATTCAATGCAGTAAAATGTATAGTACTACATCCCATCATTAAAAAGAGCTCTGCACTATTATAAGATACATTGTGCCTAACAAATCCCATTCAGTCTGTATGTATTTGTTGGCAAAGATTACCAAAGCAGATAATATCTAAATAATTACATAGAAAAATATATAAATTACCATTATTTGGATGAGCAAATGGGAAGAAAAACACTATAATTAAGAGATTATTTAGACTGCAATAATCAGAAAGAATATGGGTGAAAATTACTTCTAGAAAAACAAGGAAATTTAACTTTTAAGAACTTTCACATCTCAGAGCTGATAAATCTACAGCATACCAGTCAAATAAGCAAATATGGAAGTACATGGTAGAAACAATAAAGTGTTGTAAACAAGCTGGTAACTGCAAACCTACCATTCTCAGGAGAAAGTTTATCATAAGCATCCTCATAAATATAATTTCTTCTAATAGTGACATTAATTCCATCCAAAAATGGCCCATCTCCTTGAACTTCTTGTTTATCAGCATAGATCAGTCTTTGAAAAATCTGTTAAAATGAGTGAAAAGAGCAAACATGTCATTGTGCAGATGTAAATATTCAAAGAGAGATGGTTATTCACTCCTGTTATTATCCTTTGAGCTGCCTCTGGAAGGGGAGGGACAGAAATGCAAAGAACTTTTATGTGCTAAGATACCATCCTCAGTTCCTTCTACATAAAGAGGCAAATCTACATACACTGTGCTTCCAGTTTCCTCTCCCTAACTTTCAGAGTTCTGAAATGGAAAGTATTCAAAAACAAAGGAAAAAAGTCCCATGAGTATTTCACACACAGAAGTTATTCTCAATTCTGGTAAATAATTTTTTGTTGCTGTTTGCAATGGTCAGGAACATTCTCAGTAGTAAGAAAATAGGTACCAGTTCCCCTTTATAAGCAGTGAAAAAATAATTCAGACTAAAATCATGGATATTACTGGAATATTTAAAAAATAACCAGAGCATCATAAAAATTCAAAACAATTATGCCAGGTGAAGTACAAATTGAACTTCACACTGTGCATTTTCAAGTCCTCACAACAGGAACTTGTTCACCTGAAGAATACCTGTAGCTAACTGTGCTTCCATGCCAAGATGTAGCACGGGAGGGGTTGCCTAATGTATAATAATATTCCCTCTATCCAAGGATATCCTCTATATGTTTACTATATTCTCTCTTGGCATCATTCTCATATTCAATAAATAGTCTAGTATATTTTTCAAGGGATATAATGTTCTAATAATACATCAGAAAATTTTTTAATTAAGAAGATTAAGTAAGAGTCTACAGGGATTTTTAAAAACAATGAATTTACCATGAAAGAGGAAATCTGACCCCAGCAAACAAAGGCAGAGTAAGATCTCAAATCTACTGTTTTTATGGGCAACTGTTGCTAGTGGAGAAAATGCTTTTTAACCAGGAAAATTACAGTATAGACAAAGCAGAAATCTTTCCTAAGGTACACAGTAGAGAAAGTAGTCCAAAGCTACCGAAAGAGAAAAAAAGAATGGATATAAAGAAAAAAGCTCATAATAGGAGTGATTAGGTATTGGAAAAGGTTACATGAGAATTTGTGAAATCTCAGTTTCTGGAGACAGACAAAACTCATCTGGACAAGTCCTTGTGCATGCTGACCCAAGTCTGAAGTTATTCTTCTGTGAGGAAGGATGTGGACTAGAGTACTCCAGAGGTCCCTTCTGGCCTAAATTTTTCTAGTTTTATAACATCAAGGCACATAGCCACAGGCACCTTTTTCTATGTACAGAGTATGAGAATATGCTCACTACCACTCTCCTTCTTGAAGCAGGACTAGTTACAGTTTATTAATTATTGTTACCCAATTCCAGATGGAAAAAAATCACCTGGTACTACATCTCATAGCAAAACTCTTTTTGGTACTGACTCTGACTCCCTACATAACCCAATGCTCCTGGATATGTTAGTCCTGGAAAAGAGAACTCTAATGCACAACTGAAGCATTTGCAACTATTTCAGACAAACACAGGAAAACAAGCAGTGCTGACTGAAGCACTCACTATGGGAAGTAGCACCACCATAGGCAAGCTGACCAAAGTATGGCCTAAGGAGGTGAGAGCCAAGGCACTTGCTACAAATCGCATTCATTACCTCCCACAGACCCAAAGGTGCACCCCAGTGTGCCTTAAGGCTGAAGGGGAAAACACTCCCTAGGGCCAGAAAGCTGAAGAGCCTACCATGGAACTGGACTCTTCAATTGCTTGTAAGAGTAGCTGTTATCTGCTAAGTCAAGGTAAAAGTAGCATGAGCAAGTCAGAAAATGAAAGGGCATACAGAACAACCCACACACACAAGCAGCATTGAGTTTACCCTATTAAATTACAGAGCAATAGACAGCAACTAACAAAAAGAGGAAAAAACCTTATTATGTTTGTGATATTTTCTTCCCTTATTGCAACTTGCTCTCTAGAGGCAGTGGGAGACTCCAAAGGAATGCTGAGTCCCGCTATTATACAAAAAAGGACTGTACACACTTGTTCCAAAACACAGAGCAACAGGATCTCCCCTCTGAACTACAGAAGTTCAGGTGTAGCTTCATCCTTCTCTCCAAGCTCTTACTGCCACTATTACTTCAGTTTTTGTGATAAAAGCCCACAAGTGCTGTGAATTCCAATTGCACCAAAAAAGGCTTTATGAATTCCAAAAACGTAACATGTATACATCTCACCACAGCTTTAAGAAGTCCAGAGGCTGGAATGCAATGACTAAGTCATGACATAGAGATCCCTGCTTGAGGCCAGTAATCCTAGTGTAGGATTGCCACACAGTAATAAGATGTTTTGTTGGAACAACTGTTTCATAGAAGCCTGAGAAAAAAACTGCCAAAGCTGCCTCTGTCTGGTTTGACATATAAAGACTGACTTTCCCCAGGGAAATACTCTTCATTCTGTTGACAGGGTCTTGAAATGCAACGTTTCCAAGACAATTTAGAGACTATTTTTAAATAACTGATCCTAAAACTAGAGTTCAAAAAATTGTGTTTAACAGAAAAAAAAAGCTTTTAGAATATTTATGATGGAAACTGAAATAGGTAACAGAACTAACAGTTACATCTATAACATTTCAAGAACATTCAAAAGCAAATCCAATCAATCAAGTACAAGACTCTCACAAGTTTTATGCTATACACCCTATTGAAATCCAGTTACTCAGCTATGAATGCAGGGACTTCATCACTAGGTGTTAATTTCCCTTGTCTCATCTGGAGCAAACGCAGGCAGTGCTCCCATGTCTCCAGCTGTGACTCAGGTACAGACACAGCCGGTGCTGTGCCACCACAAGAGGGTGCAATCTGCAGAGCCATCCCAGAGCCAGGACTGCAAACTGCTCTATCTGCCTCGAACAAATGTTTCTAACTTCAGTGAAAATTTTATTAAGGGCAACATAAATAGGAGAGTAGGAGAGAAATCATTAACTTCAAATGTTCAGTTGCTACATGAGTACTGAAGAAAAACAGTGCAGACTGCCATATCCTTCTGTAGGGAATATGATCTGAATCCAGTTTCTACCTGAGCGCTCTTTTTACACTTACTCAAAACAAAAAGCTAAAAAAACCAATTGCATATTAAATTAGAAATTAGGTACCTTTACTCTTTCTTCAAAAGGAACTACAAAAGGTAGCTCTGTCAGAATTGCAAGTTGTCGTTCTTCAGATACAGAAAGAGGTGCTGGTTCCAAACCCACTTAAAATAGAAATAATAATTTTAAAAATTTTGGAAACAACATTTTTTAAAACAGTTTATTCCGTATCAAGTGACTCAATCTGCTTTGTATAAAAACACATACATTAAAATAGTTTACTACATATTCACTCAAAGTCTTACCTTTCTTTAAACATCAGTTGCTACAGGCAAACTGAAATATAAGCAGTGAAAACACACAAAACCAA
This sequence comes from Sialia sialis, assembly GCA_009812075.1. NCBI lineage: Eukaryota > Metazoa > Chordata > Aves > Passeriformes > Turdidae > Sialia > Sialia sialis. The sequence continues at coordinate 8,619,256 of VRYO01002734.1, read as the reverse complement.
AATGCATGCAAAAATACATACTTCCATACTTCTATTTTACTCAGAAAAAAAAAAAATCTTACTGACATTTTAGCTTAGGAATTAGGAAAAATGCATGATAGAAGACAACTAGTAACTGTGATGATTTAGGATTTTCATTGCAGGAATATACAATGTTCCTACTCTCATGCTCAAAATAGTTCACAGTTATTGTGCTTTGAACAACAATCTCCTTTCAATCAAACTGTTTTAAGTAAAAACATTTAGAGTTAAACCAAATCTAAGGAAACCAACAGAAAAATAACACTTATATCAATGACTTTTCTCTCCTATCAGTAAAGTCAGTGACAACATTAAATCCCAGTGACTGCAGAAACAGCGTAAACATCAAGAACCTGTATAATAGACTTAAGACAAAAATCTTGGAGAAGAACTCAAGAAGCCACAGCAGAGAGGCTCGTTCATGCAGTTCCCAAACTACTGTGCAGCTCCTTTGAGCCCACAGAAGGTATTTTTAGGAAACAACTCAACTTTTGGTGATGCACAGTAGAAATGACAATCCAGCTCCAACTTCACGGGAGGAAACTCAGCCAGTGAGCACATATCTGACTGTAAATTAAGTGCAGTCAATACTGCTCACTGATGAGCCACTGTGGCCAAAGGTCCACCTGACTGCAGTCTACAGAGGTAACAGCACCTACAGTTTCTCAGCTGTTTCATTTTCATGTTTAATAACCACCTCTCTGAAAAAAGACTCCAGAGTCCAGACTATTACAAAGTAAGTAAATGCTTCATGTCACTACTTTGTCTGGCAGTTTTTGATTACAAGGCTTCAAGGATTTTTCTCTGGCTTCTACCCATGGTGACAAGCATCTTCTGGACTGAACACTTCTATGTTCTTTTTTGTTTGTTTTTTAAATCCTCAAAGCACTTTCAGTAGGGATAGTTTAAGCACCAATTTAATAGGATATGACCCTAAACATCAATAATCTTGATATATATTCATTGGGAGCAGGTTTCTACATGGCAAGCCTTTGGAATTTCTGATAAAATGCTTATTTGTGATTACCTTTAGTTTACTTAGTAAACATTTTTAATTAAAGTCAATGTATGAAGCCTATTAAGCTAACAGTTAAAAGCATTTTAAATGAAAAGTGCATGTACAGCAAAGGTAAACTACTACACGACTTCGACAGTTCAATTATTTCAGTCAATTAGTCAATTTTATCTGCATTTCTCCATCACAGCTTCTTTCCTTAAAGAGAAATATGGGATGGAGTCATCAATACAGAGGGCATTTAGAACTCACAAGTCTGCCATTTAAGTAAATGAAAAAGCACAAATAAACATGACCATATGTGATTCAGCAGTACTTTCATGCTAATTGGCTTTAACCCATATGGAGTCAAGAGGGATTAAACAAGTCATGTGCACAAGGTTACCTGCTTGTTTTCACACATTCATGTGGACTGCACTTTCTTTTTAGCCTATTTCATACGAAAATGAGGTTTACATGAACACAGTCATCTTTCCTCACCATCTTGCCTCCAACACACCTCTTGAGTTCATCAGCTGAACTTCAACAGAGAATAGGAGATTCAAAAATACCAAGTACTGTGAAAATTTTCAAAGGGCCAGAGAGGAGAAATTCCTTCAGCAATCTGAATACAGGCAGAGCCAGGAGAGCAGTGCTCAGTGTGCCAGCTCACCTGAAGCCAGCCAGGAAAAATGAGAGCACACAGCTGCTCACACCAGCACAGCACAGGCATTCCTTATCCCCCAACTGTCCACAACAGGGAAGGCATGAACTGGAGAGAAATGGGGGAATCTGGGCAAGGAAGACCTGGCAGAGAGCTCAAGGTAATAATGTAGGGCAAGGAGACCAGGAGAATGTGGAAGTGATAAATGTGCAATAGGTTTGACAGTGGAGAACATCCAGACAATAGAAACAGCTGTGGAGAATCATGTAGGTCAGTGAAAGAAACAAGGACTGCTGACGTGGAGAAGAGGTGACTTCCAAAGAAAGAAAGTAAACTGAAAAAATATGTAATTAAAAATTCTCAGCAGTACTTAAACTGAGCCAACTAGCTATTATCTAGAAACTACACAAATTTTAAAAAAACTTAATCAAAATTATGAGAGATTGTCTTGCTTTTTCGCTACCAAGATTTTACTACAAAATATTGAGTTCTAGATTTCTTTGCATAAGGCAAACTCTTATTTGGACTTAGCAAAGCTGAAATTGCACAGGCAGTGTCTTACCATCCAAAGTTGATTGCAGTGGTCCTATCCTCCCCATCCTCCTGACTCTCCAGACATGTCTGGCTGATGGCACATACAGCTGTGTGACCTCACAAATTAACAGGATTTCACAGTTAAACAGGACCTAATTACACGTTACCATTTACTATTGCACAGTAAATTCACTGAGTTGCCATATGCAGGAGTGTGTCTGAATGCCTTAACATCTTCACTTCTGTTGATCCCTCCTTACACAGGAGAGCTGCACAATTAACAACAATACAATATAAATCCCATGTATTTTAAAATACCACACAATGTTACATTCAGTTCTGGTATTTAGGACACTAGAGAAGCTGACTTTGAATTTTGAGATGTCAAATATTCTGTTTATTTCGTATTGAACATGTGTCATGATTCAAAGGAATCTAGTCCACAGCAGTTATTAGCTTTTTCTTTTGCACACACATATATACTTTTTGAAATCAATGTCATTTTCTTTCAAAAGCTCTTAGAAAAAGTAATTTCTAGGTGAGGTAAGCACAGAAAATGCTGCTGAATTTTATTTCACTTTGGAAGAGAATTTTCCCCACTGTAGTGCAATTCTTCCATTTAGCATTTTTACTATGAGAAGATGCAACAAAATGCTACCAAATTTCCAATTCTCCTCTGCTATAAATGCCAATGATTTACACTCTTGGAGTGTAGGGCAAGTTTCCCTTTATGGATTGGAAATGTGCTTTAACAAACAAGTTTCTTAACAGATGCAAGACTTGTATCAGAGAAAAGCAACATTATTCCAGGTTTTAAACCACACAATCTATGCAAAATCAACATCACTAATACTGTCAGGAATCAAACACCTGGCATCTGTAAGGCTTTGTGGAAAAGGATATGACTCTTACCTTATCTGCTTTAATGTTTTCTTGTTCTGAGAGCCAGTGATTTGGTGGACAGAAATTTCTCCTTGTATCCCTAGATTTCAACATTTTCACTAAATTTGTGATGACCTAGGTGTCAGAAACATTGATATTCAATATACATTTAGCACTGTGAATGAAATTATATAATTCAGAATGCAAAAGCTTTTTTTTAAAAAAATCAGTAATGTATAAAATTGCCACTTATTTTTAACTCACAAAACCTTACTGTTAGACTTAAATACCTTAGAATGAAATTAAGTAATCATGGTTCACTTGCAAGAAAAAATATCTGGCTTATTAATTAAAGTCTCATTCCAAAATCTAGGAACCAAAACTACATAGGATTTAGCAGTACTGCACACCTGAATTCCTGCATGCAAGTTCAGGGAAGCCCAAACAAATCATTATCAACATTAAACTACTTATTTAAAGAAAATAACACCTAACCAAGTATGCACACAATGTGTATCATGCATGTATATAATGTTCTTTTATCTTCCTAGCAAAATTGAGAGGCTGAGAAAAATTGTTTCATGGTCACTAGGGTATCTTTGCAATTTTAATGTTTTTCCTGGCAGTTTCCTCCAATTGAAAAAAAACCCCAGAAATAGAGAAACCAAGGTAACAAGTTCTCCATCTCAAGCAGAACTGCCATACTGAGCTGCATGTCTTCTGCCCAAAGCTGAATCAAGTTCACCCACCACCACATAAAACATAATTAAGTGGAATCAATAGAATAGTAAATTACTAGGCTAAAAAGTCATTATCACTGCTACAATGAACAGCCATCTGTTTGGCAACTTTAAAGTACAGCACTTGAAAAATGAATAACAAAAAAAAGGTACACAGAGATTTTCTGAAATAATTTGACTAAAAGACAGTCTTAATAGACAGGTGTCAAGAGTAACAAAGTTTAATGGGCCTTCTAAAGGATTCTATGTCTAGATGCCACACAAAAGTGCTTTTAACATCCAGTTTTTAAGGTAATGTCTTTATTCAAGACAGAACAACGAATGCTATTAAGGGAACTGTCTGATTACATGGGAATTTTCATCACCTTTCCCTTATAAAATTCAGGGCAGGTTACATGAGTCGCTGAAGCTCTCTGGTCCCATTACCACTCTTAAGTGAGGCAAATGTTTTCAAAAAGGAAAATAAAATCAGAAAATATGATCCACATGAAGACGAAGCTAAAGAAACCTTAAAGGAAGCTTAATCAGATTAGGTGAAATTGGAGTTTCTCCTGCAGAATGCATGGATACTAAAGCACTAACCCACTTGCCACTCCAACTCAACTTTTGTAACAATTTTTGTAAGTATGTATTCCATTGAAAGGGAAGACGTACTATAATAAAAAATACCAACATGGGAATTTCTTCCCAATGAAGTGTCCAGTGCAAGCAGCATTTAAAACTAAAATTCAGCAAAATTAGAAACGTGATTCCAGGTACCCTCAAGACATTTCCAATGCAGGTGATGGAAGACAACTCTGGCTCCTCAACACACTAAGAGCTCACTCAGTTTTGACAGTTCTACTACACATTTAATTTCTGACTGCTAAAGCAGGACAAAGTAACTCAGGATTTTACAGCTTTCTGAATGACAGCAAAATATGATCAAATTCACCTGAAAACCACCAACCTACACAACAACTGATTAACAATAATAAACTAAAGCAAACCAAAAAAAAGGAGGCATGATATGAACTGCATGCATAAAAATACCCCTGGTCTGACATATTTCTCTAAAAAAAAGACATATTGGGGGTTTCATTAGTGACCTTTAAATCAAAAATTTATTTGGTAATTTAAAGACAAGTAATTAAATTACATTGTGCAAACATATATTAGATCAATCTGCGCAAATTACAAATTCAGTGGTGCATTAGGACTGTATTCAATGCAATCAAAACATTATCAGTTACTCTCACTGCTATTAATGCTTATGCTCATAAGTGAAATGTGTTGTAAAATCAGGCAGAATAGGCTGGATAGAGGCTACCTTAGACTTGTAGAATGAATAAGCATTCCTTAATTAGCCCATCAGGTTAAGTGCAAGCCTTAATGGGCCTTTCCTAAAGTCTAGCATGACATCTTTCTCCAAACATGGCCAAGAAGAAAGTTCCATTAGCAATATTAATACAAGCTTAGTTGATCATTTTCATTCAATTAACTTCTTTCAATTAAATAGATAGCTTGACAAAAGCAGTGATAAAAGACCTGAAGGGACAGCTGATGACTCGAACTGAACATTAGTGTGCGAGAGGTCGCCAGTATTAAACAGACTGTAAATCTAGCATTCAATTTGGAAAATGCATTTCTTCTGCTCCCACTTCTTTAATGAGCAATTTTAGCTGACTAGATGTGTTTGCTGCAGAATTTTCATGACAAGTCAAGCACTCCTTTTTTTCAGCAACAGTTATATTAGGGGGTTTTTTTCTGCCAATGTTTTAAGCTTCTCTTAACTCCTGTCTTAGCTAGGATGCCACGGATAAAACCAGCAGAAAAACACTGGTGGATATCCAGAAAGAACATACACTAAATTCACATTTGCTAAGCCAGATTCACTTTCCCTTTAGTTTTCCAGCAAACTAGAAACAAGGAATACCAAAAAAACCAATACAGCATGGTACAATATAGTAAAGTCTCTAATACAGAAGTACCTGAGTAATCATTAGATTTTGTTAGAATTTCACACGTATGCAAAGTTATGATAACATGCTTAAGCACCTTGCAGAATGGGAGTTTTTTACACAATATTTTAAACAATAACTTTTTATTAACAAGACAAGGAAGAAAATTAAGAATTGACAGAAGGAAAAAAAAATTGTTGCAGTTATCAGAATTCAGTAACTTGAAGTTTAGCATATATGCCAAACAGCTATCTTCTCAAATCCATATTCCTTGTTGCAAAGCAGTAACATTAGAGAAAAAAATACCTTATTTCATATCCTCAGCAGAATCATGACAATTTTATTCAGCTGTATTCTGAAAATGGACACAATTTACCTTGAATAACTGAATCCACCTTTTCTGTTCTGTCTGTATACATTGCTGCATTTCTGTGTTTTTTGTTACTCCAACACTTCTAAATGCTGCAATATATTCCTCACGAACCTCTGGCTTTGTTTCTGGGTAAGCCAACTTGATGATTCCTAGGCATGCATCTCGAAGGCAGCGGGACAGTATTACAAGCTCTTCTAGTGTAAAAGGCATCATTGATGATTGTCTCTGACCTACAACTAATTGAAACACAAGCTTAAGTTTCCTTAAATGACTTTTAGAAACCCCACTTATTTAAATAAACTTTAATATTCACATACATAATCTAAAGGTAGAGAAAAGCAACATCACCCAAAAAGAGAATGAGTAAACATTTAGAAAGGACATCAAATCTTGGGATTGTGTGCAGTCACAATTATTTTAACTGCAATATCCCCTTGATCTCCTTTGTGATTCCTGATATGTTAAATTTATACATTAAACTACAAGTTCAGCCCAGAAAAAGTTTGCTCTGTTCACTAACTCATGCAAAATTATCATGATTAAGAACTTCCATATCAGACCCTGTGTAAAGCTAGGGTTCCCAAGGTGCAGACCATTAATTTTTCTCTCTTTTTTCTAAGTGCAATCACCATAAAAGAGCCAGCTGACAGCTGAGTGCTCAGGGGACCATCAGCAAGCCAGCCCAGAAGCTCCTTCCTCCCAGATGTCAGCAAATCATTGCCCAGGGAGCTCTGCAGCCTCACACAAAAACATTTCACAAAGCACTGCTATTTAGTATATTCAAAACTCACCTTCTATTGGGTCACCAAAGAATTCATTATCATGAATAGAAATAAGTGAGTGACTAAACAAGGAACTGAAAAGGTAGAAGAGAGGGATAATTCGGCTGGAGTCCTCTAAAGACATCGGAGAGCCTCTTGAAATCACTTGAAGGAGTGGCACCATGGACCTTAAAATACAAAATGCAGTGTAAAAGAGAAGGTTAATAAAGAGAAGGTTAATAATAAAATAATTTCTCTATAAAGTACTGCCTTCAGCATTCTAGTAAAAGAATGTGGTAGGAGCTCCAACAGCAATATAAAAATGGTGTTTTCAGTTAAATAAGTATTATTTCAAATTTTTGGAAAATAAGGTTACTCTTCACAAGTTCTTGTACCTGGTACCTCAGTGTCTCCATGACCAATAAACTTGGACATTAACTAATACAGAATGCAGATACTTTGGAGAACAATTCTCTGCATGTCAGCACTGAACACATCTGTAGGTCCAGTGCCTCAGCTCCCAGGAAATTAGTTCTGCCACTATCTATTTCTGGACTAATCAGAGCATGAGAGCTCAAACTCACACACGTGGGACAATGACCTGGGGCTGCAGTGTTTGTTACACTGATGCTCGTAAGCACTACAAGAACTACAAGATGTTCAACTCATTTTAAGTAAGTATTTTCTTTACTCTGTCTGATTTCTAAGATTTTGCTCAATTTTATGAAATCACAGAGCGTAAATAACCATACCTCTAGCTGTCCCAGTCCCCTTCCACTAGATATGCTCTATTTCAACAAAGAATCAGTTCCAGAAATGGCACAATACATACCCTGTAATCATTCGTGTAGTCATCGAAGATATCAAATACCAAAGATGCCGCAGGAATCTGGCATTAAAGGCTAAACTATAAAGAAGCCTGCAAGAAGAAGTTCAAATTAATTGTGTCTTCCAAAATACTGTACTAACAAACCACAATTTTTCTGTCAAGCATTTCTCAGAAATTAACAATTTAAATTTACATTTTCAAGATGAAGGGTCTTATTTGGATCAAATCTGGTGAAAGCCCCAAAAGCTGAAAACCAACCATATAAAATCTTATACCAAAAATAACAGTTTTCATTAAACCAGCAACAACTACACAATACAAACCCACGTTTCCAGTCTTTCACAGAATTCAATATATATTAATAAAAATAATATAACACTGAATTAATGGTCTGGGACTTTTAAAATTCTAATATAGAAAATTACACCAAACTAGTTGACAGATCACTTCTGTGGTTCTTCTGACAATAACAAGACAGAACAATTTTTTGCAAAAGGTAGATTAGAATATCTTCATTTATGTCAGAACTATGGCAAATGTTTTTTATGGCAATTTATCCTCAGCTTGGCAGAGAGAAATAGAACATCCATGAAACAATGGCAGGGCAGCTACATATGCAGTAACCCATCCGTAGAGTGAAAATTGTCTATGGTTTATTTTAAATCCTTTTATTGATTAGTAAAAATAAATGTGTAATTTCACAAGTCAGCTATACACAGAACTGACTTTAACCACATTATTTCAGACATGATTAAAGTATGATCAGCTTTTCATAGAAATGAGAAATATAAAGCTTCCTGAAACTAAAAAGTCACCCCTAGTGTGACTTTTCCTGTTCCCCCTTCAAGAAACAACTTAAGAGACAAAATCATGTGAAACAATGTGTTCTAGGAACCAAACTGGATTTCACTGACTAAACAGCCATTTTCCAGGTATCAAAGAACAGTATTCAGTTAATTTTTCTAACTACTTTCCTAGGTCTCCTCATTCCTATTTGGAGTTAAGTAAAAAAAATACTGAGATCAACATCTCCCAGTGGTCAGTATTTTTGCAACATCAAAATTCTCTGTGATCAGGCATTCAAGAGATAGGAGGCTGGGAAATGGGAGCAGGGAGGGGAAACTACCTGATGCCAGCAAATGAAGTATTTATTGCGAACCACATGGAAATTAAAATTTGCCAGGTGGCAAAAGGAAAAGAAGCATATATTTCATTAAGGAAAAAAAAAGTAAAATATCAGTAAAGAACTTGACAACGTTGGAGAATGGTTTAACTGCCACACAAAACCACCCACACACCCTCTCACAAACCAGTGCACAGGTCCCTGGGTCCTGGCTGCTCCTCCAGCCACAATCCTGACCCCACAGCTGGTCCCTCCCTTCCAGCTCATCTGCATCCCCCAGATCCAGCTGCAAGGATCCAGACAAGCATCTGTGCCAGGATAAAGCAGCATGGGGAGGGCAGAACTCCTCACTAAGCACAAAGGATTGTTTAGCAGCTACAGGGAGTTTTGGAAATAGAGTAGGGCCATGCAGAAAAATGGGAAATAAAACAAGCAACCATTGAGTTTGCAGCGTGCCTCTTTGAATTTTAAATGCATAGATCAGTACCTTTAAAAAGAGTTGGGAGCTTCACTTATTTCACAGAAATTACACATTGAGGACATTACTAAGTTCAAGTCAAATGTGAAGCAAATGCAGCTAATGCCAGCTTAAGATAAGCTTAGCTGTTACATTAAGTTCTACTATAACTATGTGGGGTTTTTTTTAAAAATTCAACCTGAATTTGATACATGAGAATTCTATTCCCTTCTAAAGTCACATTATTTTGACATTTGGCAAAAATTATGCATTAACATGTATGTAAGGACAGCCTTATCACACCTAGCTAATTTAGAATAAGGATCTGTACTTTAATGTTTAAATATCTAAATGATAGCTCAGATGTCTTGGTTTCTGAAATGAGGAATTTCCTCAGTGACCTTCAGTTTTCAGGCTCATATTTAAAATGAAAAGTAATTTGGCACCTTGCCTTCAGGTCTCATGCAGCTTCCAAGCAAAAACTTGTTAATTTTACAATCATCCCTGGAAATTATGTAACAGTTTGAGCAGAAATGAACAAACATTACGGTCAATGAACCTATCATAATGTAATTCATTTTTTCATTCTAGCAATATTCAGCAGTAATGAAGGGGAAAAAAGGACAAATCTTAAGAGCTTATAATAATAACCTTTGCATAAGTTTTAGCCATTTTTATTCCATATCCGTGATTCAGGCAGTCAATTGTAGCAACTGCTCTGTTTCATGGCTCAGCTCCAGAAAAGCTGAATGTATTCAACTTTCACATTTCCCTTTCCTGAAAATCCATTTCAATGCAAAGATGAACATTTGGTAAAAGACGGCACCAACAACCTGTTTCATTAAAATGAAATAACTGTAAATATGAAGCAAGTTAACTCATCAGTTATAAAGCTTCCATTCTGCAATTTCCATATTGTGGCCAGAAAGCAAACACAGAACTGCAAACTGAACACAGAATGGTGAGTTGGGCCATGGGTTACAAGAGATTTGCATTGCTAGATTCATCTGACATTTAATCCATTGCAAAAGTAAAGATGGCAGGAAAAAACAGCTACTTTCCCACTTCAAGTACAGAAATCGGCTTTCAAAGTTGAAATTGACAATTGTAACCAAAAAATACAAAAAAGAAACTCACAGCAAAATATAAGGATGGCTTTGAAAAGTTGTATCTACACAAAACTGGCTGCAATGAAGTTTCAAAGCTTTTGGTTTCATATTGACAAAAAAAAGGACTGTGAAAAAGCAAAAGCAAAAAAAAAAAGGTCAAACTTTTAGAATTACAATAAGTCAAAATCTACTTTATTTGGTCTTTTTCCTTGGCAGAGATAAGACGTTCATCTGCCTAAGAACAGCCTTTCCAGACAGCGCTACATTAAAATGACACAGTGCAAGAATTCCTGATAAACTGTGGAAGAGTAGAGAGATGGCTTATATATCCTGAGGAAAAAGCCTAATGACTCCACAAACTTCAGAGATCAGCTAATATAAAGCTAATATACAGCCTGGACCACTTTTTGTTTTAAAGAAAAAAAAAAATCCACACACAATAAAAAGCTACAAAGAGAGAACATTACAGACATTTTGATTTTTATGTAAACTTGCAAAATCTAATTCAGGGGTTTATTTTCAATATTTGCATTATTCTGAAAACAACTCAAGCAGCTAGTTTAAACTCCTCATATCTGGAGCTGTTGCATTTTCTTGAAAATCAAACGGAATGCCACTAACTTCTTTATTATGAGATCATTATATATGTTTTATGTAATGGATTCATTAATAGATTTTTCCATATCAAGATTCAGCACCATCATTTGGAAGAAAGAAACATCTCTCTGCTACCAGAAAGGATAAACTTCTTTCAAGTGGAAAAACACACACTGCCTCAGCCTCAGGCTGGGATAGAGTTAAATTCACTTTGGTGACTCCTGTTAAGTATCAATTTTAATCATACCAAATTAAATTATCTGTTCCCAAAAGTAAGTACATAACGATCATTTATTTAGAACCTTGTTTCTCTCTCTAGGTATCTAATTGTCCACAAAGGCCACATGATTTATGTCTACTTGCCAGAATAGCATTTTGGGCACCTCTGGCTTAAAAAAAGTGTCAAATTCCTCCTGTGCAATGGGACAGATTAAATGACCCATTAAGCTTAATTTAGCTGAGGCACCACTACAAGTTAATTAGTTAAAGGCAAGATTTTCAGTCTAGGTCATAAATTGGGCCCAGTTTCCCACTGAGACCATTTAAGATAATGAAGAGAATCCAGCAGAATGAGAGGAGCTCATACAGCCTGCGACAGGTCACTGCTGCCAGGGCAGTGGATCCTGTCACTGCAGAACTGTGAGGTGTCACAGGAATGAGACAGCAGCACAGCCACGGGAAATGAACTGTCCTGCTCTTTAGGCTTCCTTATGCTTCTACCTCTGCTTGTACAGGACCAAGAACAAAGAGCAAAGCTAAAAAAAAGGCTAAAACCGCATATACAATGATTCTGGCTTTCATAACAACACAGCGGTGTCAGAACTCTGCCTGAAGAACAGCCCCAGGTAAAGCCTGGGTATCTCAGCACACATATGAAGGCAGGCTGCTCAGATCACATCAGAGTGGCATCTGCCAAACAATTCTGAAGCACAGGCTGAGATGAGCAGTGTAAAGTATAGTTTTGATGAAAAAAGTCTTGCAAGTGTCTCTATGAGAACTACAGTCTAAGACACAAGCTTTCTCTTTTCTTAAAATAACTGTATTTAATAATATGCATGAACTTCAAGATTAAAGCCCCATCCTTTTTGAAAACAAGCAGAACTCACAATGGCTCCTTTACAATCAGGGTTTTATTTTACACCTCTAATCCAGGTTAGTGAACACAGGCTACAGTCAAGTTTTTCTTGTATTGTGACCTTCTTTAATTTGGTTTGATTGCATATCTCCAGAATTATTCAGAGTTCATCAAAATTCCTAATAACTAACCCAAAGCAGTGTGGTTTTTCAGTTATCCATCTCTGGATCCTTAACCCTGTCTAGAGCATCAGAAAATGGCTTTCCAGGCTTGCTCCTTTCCACACTACATTATACTTGTGGGTATCTTGTTTTAGTCTTAGTCTCTATTGCAAAACCAAGGAAAATACTGAGCTGGCTCAGCAACACCAATATTCATAACACTATAAAATATCACCATCATCAGTCATTATAAAAGTACTGAGAAGCCTCTAGTAAAAAAAGCATTCAGCTTTAACAAAGTGAAACAACTCTATAATCTGAAATTCTCATCTTTGTCCCAGAAGGGAAAAAAACCTCAGAACTATTAAAACAATACTGAGATATTTGCCATTTGCTACCTTCTAAAGCCTGTCCATTTTTGTTATTGAAAAAGTATTTTTAATTATTACTCTATCATCCCATTTTTCAGATTTGAAGCTTCTATGTTTTTATCTTTTTTTTATATATTACAGATGTATATGCTCTTAAACGAACTAAGTCTTTTTAACAGCTCCTTCCATTTTAAACCATTTGCAGTATGATTCCAAACACAAAATAAAAGAGCACTGTTAAGCTCTTAGAATATATTAAAAATAATTTGAGATAATTTTTTTTTGCTTAGCTATTTCTACATGGTTTCATTAAGTAGGTATACTTCACTCTGGATATTAAGTAAGTTAAAAGCTTCAAATCAAGTGTAGCATCTTTCAAAAGACTATCATTAAATTTGGTAAAATCACTTGGGCATTAAAAAAAATCATCAGACAAGCAAAAAAAGTGAAACTTAATGACAAAAAGTCTTTTAATTATCTTTTTAAATTCCACAAATAAGCATAATCTGTCCTTCAAAAATCACTCAAAATTATGCTTAGAATACGTGCTTGGTAACCTAGGCCAGGTCTAAAATGCACAGAGAATAGGACAAAAGATTGACACCTGCTGAAATGATGATCCCTGGCAAACCAGCACTTACAGCTGACTTCTAAGTCAGAGCTAGTACTTAAATGTCTGCTTTCATTTACCAAATACTATGTAAATTAAGTTCATTTTGACCATGAAAGCAATTGCACTGGTATCATTGATAGAAATCTTAGTTTCTACTACTTATTTCTAAAATTCAGCTATTCAAAAGTTACAATTTGTGAATTATATTCTACTAAATGATGCTGAGTAGAACTTTCATAACTCCTGAATTTATCCAATGTGTAAAGAGCTTGTTATCACAAATAATTGCAATAGATCTCAGAGGAAATAGATGCCATACTCATACAATTAAAGTTTGGTGACTTCTTTATTCATTAAACACCCTTTTCCACACAGTTCACCAGCATGCCTGCAGTCAAAGCAGTGATGCATTTAAGCTCAGTAATTACTATCCAAGGCAAAGTACTACTTGCAACAATAAAGCTGGCACACTAATTCAACTGCTGCTATGATCTTCAGGTCTCACATCCTGCTCTAATGCAATTAGTCTACAAAGAACTAATTACCCTAATCGAGCAATCACAGTTTCACTGACATCTTACTTCCTCTAGCAGCTATAAACACCATTGGGCTAAGATAGCACCTAATTAGTTTTCTGTATCACTGTTTACAATGCAGTTTGAATTACGTTTACAACATTCCCTAAATACTTACTTTACTACTAGCAACTATATAGGTACTCAAAACTACTTGCACCAGAACAGTGTTAATACTTATGGGTCTCAGCCTGATAATAAAAAGGTAAAAAATCTTCTCCCATTGTTCTGACATTTGTGGTTTGCCATCTTTATTAAAGAATACTGCACAAATGAACATGTCCTTTATTTCATCTCAAGTGCCAAACCCTCCCTAAACAGTAGAGATTTTCAATAGTTAGGAATTATTTTAATTAGTAGCAAGAGATTTTGGCATAAAGAAGGGTGTGAACAAGTTTATTTCAGTGCTCAGCTAGCCAGGGGAATTCACAGCACTGAATGTTTTAAAAACAAGGTAATCCAATTTCTACTAGGTGGACACTTAACACAGCCTTTGAGCAAAGGAACAGATAAAACGCTTACAAGAATCTTGAGAGGGCATAGTGAACAGCAAGAAAAGTAAGAAACAAAAAATCCACTCTTTAGTTAGCCTCGAATTACTATTTAAATTCTGAAATTCTAATTTATTTCAGCTAGCTGTAAAAGAAAATACAGAAAAAACTCCACAAAGTATTTAAAACAAGTCTACCTAAGAAAATTAATTTTAGGTGTACTACAGCTCAAGATGATTATTTCTACTTGCCTGACTTTTGGCACCATCATTCGGTGTTGTACCATTAATGTGTGGCAGATTGATGCCATCAGGGTAAAGATCTCTTCACTGGCTGAATCTCTCCAAACCATGTTCAGTAGAGTGTTTGTCTGCTGCTTTGTGTCCAATTTCTTGAGGCACTCCTCAGTTATGTACTGGACTGATATTCTCCCATCACCCTACAAACACATCAAAAGAAAGTTTAATTATTTTTAATTACATCCTCTTTTCTATAAAAAAAATACTTCCAAATTTATTTTGAATGACGTTTTCTTGTACAATAAATAAAATGGAAGCATGTATGTATATTCAAATCTTTTAAAATATCAGACCCAAGAGGCAGGGTCCCAGGCAAGTAAATGTTGTGCTTTGGTATCCATCCTTCACTGAGGCCAGTGGAAATACTGCCTTTACTGTAATTATGCTCTGCAACACTTGCATACAATTAGGCAAAATCATTTACTGGCATGAAACGTGAATAATCATCTCTTCTCCACTGACATCAGTCAGCTTTGGACATGAAACCCAGAAATGGATGCTGACTCTAAACCCCTTTACAAGGAGTATTTTCACATTCACAATTTTTGGATTAACAAATAACAACAAAGTTCAAGGTGGTCACTACACGTCTGGGTAGCAGTGTGTGAAGAGGAATGCTTTCTCTGAGTCCACCTCAACATTTGCTTTTCCTAATTTCCTATCTTTATCTTGCCCCAACTAATCAAAGCTGTCAGGCTCATTGAAGGACACAGGTTAACCAGCTATAAATTTTTAAGAAAGAGGGGTTGCCAACCCACTCACCCTTTTGTTTTTTTGGTAAGGCAGGCATGCATGAAAATAAAGAATACGCACAAAAAAAATCACAGGAGAAACACACAAAAACCTCATATTGCAATGGTATTATTTATATAAAGCCTCCTCAGAGCAGATTTTTTTTTCTAATTTATGAATTAGTGTAACTTATCTTACACTGAACAGAAATCACTGCTTTGTTTTTCTCTTAAGCATCACCTATCTCTAAACCACAAGTAGAATTTGCCAATATTTACATTGCACACACTGTGTGTGCCTAGCAAATTGAGTATTTTATTCATACTATGCTGGTAAAAATTCTGGTGTGACAGCAACATGCAGCACCTACAAACACTCAAGTCAAATGCTGCAAGTACTCCCTGGCAGCATGGCTCTTCCTAAGTTTTTCTTTAAATACGGCGAAATTTCTCACATTCTAGAATGAAAGCATGCACACTAAGTCCTTTGAATGGCTGTACCTTCTGAAAGATTACATAAAGATCAGTAAGAAATTATATTTGTCCAACTTTGGTTAGTCACAGCCTTGATGTGAGTAGTAGGAATCTAAAGTTAGCACGGATTTATTCTGCTTATAAGTTTAAATTATAGTGAAAAATTCTATTTATAACAGTCTCTCTATGTATTATTACAAAAAGCAGGTGCTTCCCTTTGAGGTCTTTTGAGCCAGTGGGTATATACAGACCTATTCTACAAGATAAAGACTGCAGTTGTAGTTATTTCCATGAGGAAAAGAAAATGAAAATACTAAGTTGGAGTATCAGTGTATTTCATGATATCTCAGCATCATTGTGGACCTACAGAATACAGAGAGTAAGAAAATCTCTGTAGAATATAAATGTAAAAAGGCAAGTTTAAGCCTTTTTTAAAATAAAAGCTTTGTACTTTCACAGACACTCAGGATCTATTATTATAGCAAGGAGTTTGCCTTAATGTAAACAATCAGTTCCCTTTGCTTGCAGCAAGCAATCATCAATTTTTAAGAAGCACACAGACTCCCTTCTACACCTATAGAAAAATACTGGATTTAGAGTGATCATGTTTTTGCCTATTTTTGCTGCTCCTGCTGTACAAACCCATTCACAGGAATTCTGCACTGCTTACCGATGTCGTTGTCATTTTACTGATCTCTTCATCCTCATCTTCAGAATCACTGTTTGCATCTTGACAATTTGTACCAGCAGCAGACACAGGCAGCTGAGAGAGAAAAGTTTGGAGGACCCTCAAATACACAAGAAGTCCTTCCTCTGAAAGGGATCCTAGAGCACACACATTGAAACAAAAGATCATCAGCAAGATCACACTATGCTATGGAAAATATTTTACCAGAAATACCTGACCAAAACAAGTTACACCAAATCTTACCAAATTAGTGCATTTTTATAATGAAAAGGGCAAGAATAATTAGCAGAACAAATCTCTCCAACACTTTTATCCACAAATTGTCCTTTGGCAATGAATCATTTTGAGGAAATACATAACACATTAATTCCAACACTAAAAATCAATTAATTGTCCCCTCAGCTTGCTCACCCAAATATGTTTCTCCAACTGTTAATACAAAGTAGAAAAGCCATGGGGCTTGATCACTTCTCCTTGAACATCCACTTTCTGCTAATAATAGTGCATTCAGAAAGAGTTCATAAGGGAAAATAGTCTGCACATCAGCAAGCGCTGGAATGATGAAATGGAATATTTGATCTGTAAAAGGTGCTGCCAGAAACTCCTCTGTGAAGGCTGCAAAAATCTGCTGCCTGAAAGGAAGAAAAATTGTTGCTATAGAAAATATAGGCAAAATTTCCACAATTATACAAATGGAATAACAGATCATTTTGCAAGCATGAACACATCCATTAGAAGGACTGCAAAGATGTGCTCCATTAATTCTGTCCTAGGACATCAAATTTCTCAGATTTCTCAAAAATTAACTTCTTACACAGTCCTCTTCCTGATGATCTTACATGCAATTCTATCCTATAAACTTTTTATGAACTCAAAGAAAACCATTCTGACGTTAAATTTTTTTATAATATCAAAGAAAAAAAATACATCTCAAAAACCCATTTGTAAGCCCTATTGTTAAAAAAAAAACCACTACTGCATGTGATACAACCTCAATTTATGTTCCCCCTGTCTACATACCTGACTCTTTCTGCTTGTAAGTTGCCTTAGTGACTTCTCTCCATAAACCTCAGCCCATCTGTCACAAAGTTCTTTTGAACTCAAATTCTTTTCATCTACTCTTAGATTCATCTCTCCTCTCATCTAAATTTTCCACACCCTCATTCCTGTGTACTGTGATACCTGCTATTCTCTGTGCTGTTTATTGCAGCATTCAGCATTTTATTGCCTTTTTCTTAAACACACCTGAAACTACATTGTTTCAGTGACGTACAATGCTACCAAAAATCGTTACTGTACAAATAAATCAACAAACTGCACTACAAGAACAGCTGGACACTGGACATCAACAAACTGCACCTTGTATTACAGCAAGTGAGCACACAAATGCTTAATACTATCTTTGTTTACCTTGCACCTTCTGGGCAGGAGCTATATGTAAAGTGCAATGGCTTCAGAACATTCTCCAGAAGTATTTTTGCAATAGGGACACGAGAAACATCAGAATACTCAATACTCGAGGGAAGCTTATTGTTAATTAACAAATAAAGCGACTTATAGTAGCCTGCAAGGAAAAAAAAAACAACTTTTAAACACAGTATTATTTTTCTTCTTTTCCATATAAAACAATACAAATTAAGTTGAAAAATATTATTCATTACATGAAGCTTGATTTAGGAAGACATTTTACAACAGTACAAGTCACATTCACATAATTAACAGGCTATACCAGCAATCTCTTGGAAACATCACATTATAAAATCATTCACAGATAACCATATTTGATTTTCAAAGATCAATCAATCCTTGCTGATGAAGTGAATAATTTGATTTCTTTAAATAAAGACTTAGGAAAAAGATGTATTCTCCTCCTTTAAGTGACTCCAGTAATGTTGTCCTCCCATTCTTCCATAAATGAGCAATTTTCCACTCTACTCCCAAACATGGCTGCATCATACAGGCAATGCTGGCACAATGTCCTAATTTTGTGATCACCTTGCCTTAGCAGGCTGAAGAACACAATCACTATTTCCAGAGCAGGGCTCCCTCAGACAGCAATAAAATGCATTATTACCCATGCCATAAAGACATGAATAGCGAGTAATTTATTTTTGTCTCACTGAAGTACAAATGCAACCACGTGGTTTCATTCTTCTTAAACCAACTTCATGCTCAATGAACTCCCAAACTAAGACACAAGTTCCACAATTACAGGAACACTGTAAATGCATAAAGAGTGTCACATCATTGAGAGTCCAGTCTAAGAATCCTTCCCAGGGACCACCTAACTTGTCACAGTGGAATCCCCATAAAGGAATGACTTAGCAATGCTGACCAGACACACATGGAAGGCAAATGAAATCCGAAACACAGACTAATCAAAACTGGCAACAGATTCTTTACAAGTTAAGCTTAAAATATTATTAGGAGACAGAACATTTGCAGTTGCACAAAACCTCTTCTTTTTGTTTTCATTGTAAGTAATCAGAAAGACACATTTTAACAAAAAAATTATGATTCTATAATCTCAAACTTTCATATATCAGTTGTGAGGAGAGACTATTATACTAAAAGAATAAATACATGCATTTTGGAAGACACATTTATTATATAAAAAACCAGTGAGACAAACATACAGGTTTTGTTATGCCAAGGCAAGTAAAATAAATGTGCTACAATAAGAGTAATTTTTTTTTCTCATAGTGACTCCAACATACAGTCCTTAGTAAGAGGATTAGGCAGTCAAGTCCACTGAATTTACTTTAAGTATTATATAGAAATATTCCAATAACCAATGACTAGAAGACGGTCTTTCTGCATTTTATACCAAAGAGGTTGTCCAAGAGATTTATTTCAAAATCTTTTTGTCTTTCCTCACGATCCACTACTTTTGCAAACTCAAGCCACCATATCAAAAAGGCAAGATAATTTATTTTGGACATTTCAGAACAATAAGGTTTCTTTGCAACTAAACATCATTTTGGTGCTAACTATCCAATCTATTACTTTTGGTATGTTTGCACAGGTGTCACTGACTGCAGTTTAGCAAACAGTTTTGCTGACGATGGTAGGAGAGAAATAAAAGCCATCTCTGCTAAGCTGAGTGCAGGATGAAAAGGTAATGCCAACCTAGAATAATAATGAATATTAACATTTACAGAGAACAGTAACAGTCACTGCAACGCAATGACCAATTTTTACACAATTGAAGTTTAGATCTGCCACAGTGTGCGTGTCCATGTGAGAGTATTAACCATGTACTGGAATAAAACTTTTGTTAGGCAATATCCACCTACTCTCAAAGTCTGTGCTACAGGTCTGTATAAATAACTTAGTAGAATACTCAATTTATA
Source organism: Sialia sialis (assembly GCA_009812075.1). Taxonomy (NCBI): domain Eukaryota; kingdom Metazoa; phylum Chordata; class Aves; order Passeriformes; family Turdidae; genus Sialia; species Sialia sialis. The sequence continues at coordinate 8,599,401 of VRYO01002734.1, read as the reverse complement.
AACAGAATTTCCAAAGAAATCAAGCAGCAATTTCTCAAGCCATGACCTCATTACAACAACAATATCCACCAAATGTAGAGGTTAGTGCATGCAGCACTTTATTCATTGTGTCTGTGGTAAGGACAAAAATTTTATTTTACAGTATGGGGCTTCAGGTGTTCAATTTTTGATTATTTCCCAGAACCTGCGGCTTCGCACTACTCACCTTTTTGAACCATGTAGTGCAAAATTTGTTCAATTAATGATGTCACATAGCTGACATCTTGTAAAACAGGCAAATACGTATTCTCAGATGAAAATACCTCAAGCATTCTCATAGGAAGTGCAACATTCAGACTGTCATCATTGCAATTCTGCAGTAGCCTATAAATGAAATTAAAATCATTTAACAAGATATTTCTCGTATTTCAGCACATGTTCACCTTAAAAGTGGTATATATATATATACATACATATATATATAGTAACTTATTTCTATCGATTTGGTTTCCAGGTGCTCTCAGTGGTTTAGCTGCATGTTTTTGATGGCACCCTTATAATGACTCCTGATTTTAGGGTATCTAAAAATACAGCATTCTGCCTTAAAATCCTATTAAATTCTTGCTCTGAGTGATTTGAAAATTTGGAGGTCTAGTGCACAAATTGGAAGAGAAGCAAAGATTAATACATGTTCTACCAACATGTACCACTAACCATATTACAAATAAAGCCATGAAAGCCCCAGAGCAACATCAACCCTGGACAGCTGGGAACAGTGCTAGGGAACATCATGTGCATAATTAACACAATATGTCTTTGATTCCAGACTGAAATATTAGAAATACAGCCATTCCTAACCCTTTTAACAAGTTGCTTATGTAACAGCTACCAGGAACCACAGAAATTATGATGATTAAAAGCCTGTTTAGAATTCAAAGTATTTTTTAGAGAGAGATGTATATGGGCTGATTTGTCCTAACAAAGTGCTTTCTTCCCCATCCATATTAAGAGCCACATTTATAAAAACACAATTCCCACTGTAATGAAAATGTACAGCTCCATGCAGTGACACCACAGTTGTGTCCCACTGCACATGGACTTTAAAGCCACCACTCAAGTCTGCTTTAGTATCTGGTGTCACTGTTTATCATACAGACAGTTTAATCATTCATAAGAACACAAGTTTCGGTCACTTAAATGAAACAATTTTCTAAAACAACAAATATTTTTAAAGCTCTAAAGAGTGTACTTAGTCCCTATTACTGATAAGGACAAATAATATTGTTCTCAAATAACAGAATAACAATATCTGCCAGATATTCAAGTCACCCTAACAGATTTACCCTCCTGTGATCCTCCCTCTACAAATAATAAATTTAATGATAAAGCAAATAATGTAAGTGCTTAATATGCCTTCTGTTCAAAATAAAGAGTGAGGAAAGGCATATTAAATTATATTAGCTTTGAAACAACATCTATCCAAAGCATACCCTTGGAACATTAGTCAACATCAGATAATTACATTAAAACACTATCAGCCCCCAAGAAAACCTGGTTTCCACAAATATTGCCAATAATACCAATATACAAAACCAGTTAAGAACATACTCAGGCCTATCCTAGGAGAGCACCCCTTAAGTACATGTTGAAATTGAAAGTCAACAGAGCTTAAGAACATTTTACTGTTCCACATAGAAAAGGTATCCTATACCATGGCCAACACATATTTAATATAAACAGTCCTCTACATAAAATTAATGTACATTTAATACTTCACTCGCTATAAAAAGAAACAAACAAGAGCCCAACATAATCTCTGAAAACTTTTTACATAGTAGCACATAGAAAAAAAGAACTTACCTGCAACACAGCCCCAACAGTCTTTTTATTTGGAATAAGCAAGTAAGTCTGTCTGGACCATCCAATTGCTTAACAAACTGAGAACTCTGTTTAATTAAATTCTGACACATCCATACCTGCAATAAGATATGCACAAGTTTACAGTTTATCATGACAAGTTCTATCATCTATGGCAACTCAGTAATATTTCAGTGCTGTTGTGGATACCTTTGGAGGACTTACAAAACCCAAACTCACATTGAATCATGTTCAGTTTAGAAAAAAAAAAAATAAAATGTTACTCATTATAAACTCCACAACCACTAGTACTAAACTTTCAAAGTTGAGATTGAGTCACACAATCTGGTAATTATTTGTTTTTAAACAGCCATAATTCTTTAATGTCCATTATTAACAGCCACACTTACTCATACATTTAGGAAGCTGGCAGTGATTTTGCAATTGATACGCCAGCAAAATTGAACAGTGAGGAAAAACGTATCACCCAAACACCTTGAGAATCACCAAGGGGCCAAGGAGAAATACTGTTTAAAAATTAAAATCCTAATAGAAGTATATTATTTTTAAAATACTGTGAGTAAAATTACTGTGAGTAATACAGATAGGATTTTTCAAGGCTTCACATACTATGTACATGTGTGGGCACATGCACTTGTAAAATCTAATTTTAAGTTATTGTGACTAAATGAAAAGCAGCAGAGTGCAGTGAGAAGTGCACTTTTAAGTGAAAGACTGGTTTAAAAGTGCATGAAATGCAAGTACTACAGATCAAAGTATGTAACAGTACTCACCAAACGCTTTGAATCCTCGTTCTGCCTATAGAAAAAGAGTAACTGGCGAACTAAAAGAGTCAAATTTGCTCCATTAGCAGTGGAAAAGGTTCCTCCAGACTGAGCCAAATTAGCACAGCGATCAAATTCACTTCTTTGGATAGAGTACTTAAAAACAAAACATGCATCAATGTATCAGTAATGGTTGTGAATTACACCAGGGACACAAAAGTTCAGCTTTTCATCCAGCCAGGTTACAAAGTAGTGAAACAGATACAACATATTTGTTAAGAGATCAAAACATACACAATATCACAGTTGAAGCCATAACTCCATTCTGTAACTCCCAAAGTACAGCTGCAGCAGATCTGTTGCTTATCAGGCATTATCACATCAGACATTTTAGTCTAGTTTACTCAAATTAATGAATTTAAACAGAACTTTTTCTTAGAAGAATCTACCCAACAGCAACTTAGAACAACTTTTTGACTCAAACTACTACCTTAGTCATACTGTAAAAAATTTTAAAAGCTCCACTGATGTGTGAAAGTTCTCAAGACCTAATGTTTTTTATCCAATTTACCAGCTAAAAAAAACATTACAGGATCCCACTCAGGTCTAGTCACATCCATGCTTTGCAGAATATACATCTGTTTACTAAAACATTGAATGTCAAGAGGGAAAAAAGAACTTCTACTTTCTCAAATACTCAAAATGATCTTTCAGTGAAATTATTTTATTACTAGAAAGTCTCATTTTCAGCAAAACTATTGATCATCTTTCTAATTAAATAACCAGGTACTGACTTGATGTTTTCTGTCTCTGTACCCTCTTACAAATGACTGGATTATTATTGCATTTTTCAGCCTCCGCCTTTCTTCCTGTAAAACAAAGCAAGAAAACTGAAATCAAGACCATAGCATTGACTCTAATTTCTACCATTTTATCAAATATATTTGTATTCAATATGGCCTTTTAATGAAAATTAAGCAGTAATCGTTTTAGTAAAATTAATTATTTTGATGTTTGTACCCAATACACATAAAATCAGTGACAATGCTTTTTATGCTCTTAAATACAAATTTATCATTAAATATTGCAAAAGAATCTCTAATACTCAGTAAATATGGAACACTATGGAAATCAACACAAGTATTTTTATTATTTTTCATCACTTTATTGTTAATGCATTTTATTAGAAAAAGTCATGATACTGTGTTGAAAAATGTTGAAGGATTCATCAGATTTAATGACATCATTCCTCTTTCTGCATAGAGCAGCAAACACTGACAACACTTGTTTTCATTCAAACAATATGCAAACATGATGCTGGCAGTTAAGATGTGGGGAAAACAATTTTTAAAAATCAGTTACTTGAACACAGTATCTCCGTCAAAAAGAAAAAGAGGCTTAAAGCCCACTGAGCAAAATACAGAACAAAAATTCTTAGCCTCTTTTCCAAACCAGACATCTAGTGACTCCTTTTATGACATCTTCCTCAGCAGGTGGAAAAAGTAGCAAAAATTCCCCCTTTACAATGGCTCTGAGGAACTGAAAGACAGCTTGTTTGAGATGCTATGGAAAGAGCTCTTGGAGGGTTCTCTGAGCATGTCCCATTACAATAAGTATCTATGGGAAGTGACTACTGAAATTATATTTCTAGCAATGTCCATATGGTTTACTGGGGAATAAAAGAGGGGAAATAGTTGTTCATGAACCTAGAGCTACAAAGCAGTGGTTGAAGGAAAATACAAGAATCAAGAAGCCTGCTTTAGAAAGAGAAATTTTAACCTAATCAACCCTTAAACTACATTGAACTTATTTGTCTGAGGTCACCAGGCAAAACAAAAAACATAAATTTCAGTAAAATACTTTGGGAAAGTTCACGTAAACTTTCAAGTCCCAGAATCTTGATTTCCAATTTATTGCTCTATAAAGACACATCCAACTTAAAAGCATGATCTGAACTGACCAGAGAGAACATCAGACAAAATTGCTATTGAAGGCCTATTTTATTTTTCTTGGAAAACTCTGGTTCTTAGCACAACTTTATCTGATAAGCAGATTCTTGAAGACTCTGCCTCTAAATCGTTGACCAAAATCAAAATTTTGTTAGGCCAAAGGGTATTTCTCTCTCCAAAGTACTGACAGTAAAAATGCAATCAGGAGAGAGCTTCAGAGAGGTGGCATCTCTTCAGAACCATAATGCAAAGCTCAACTAAAACACGGATAACTTCTCTTCTCTAGGTACTGGTTTTATCTCAGAACACATAATTGTCAATTAGAGACTCCTAATTGCAAAGGTTTCCAGTCTGAGGTCACTGCTAAGATCCTGCTACAGGCAGTTTTTAAAAGCCACAGCTGATTTTATTCTCAGAGGAGTCATTCATTTTGTGAAAACGTGCTCCATGCCACAGCAAATCACTGCGAGCACATGTGTACCTCCACTGGGATGAGTGCAGGGCTCTGCAAAGGACAGAGCCAAGCAACTGAATGGACCACAAAGAATTTTTACACATGTTGCTAATGACTCATTGATCATAAAGCTGATTCACAGCATGGAATTCTGAATTAATGGGTGAAATCCTGGTACTTTCATACTTGAACTTAGTCCATAACTACACACCTATGTTGGAGAGAAAAAAAAGCAGTAACTGTCCACAGAAACTAAGGAGCCACTACAGAACTTGTGCTTAATCCAGCATGGGTCAAACACACCTTCAAGGGTCAAAGAGCTGTTTTCTTCATCAGCATGAAACCTGTATAGCTATATTTTTTAATCATTATTTAACACCAAATTTTTTTTCTACTTATATGGGAGCGGTGCGGGGAAAATGGGAAAATTAACATATTGACTCAAATTCTATACTACTTAAAATTTTGGGTTCTTCATTTCAGTGCCTATTCCTCCTTTGCATAATTCCAGACTGAATTTTCCAGAGCAGTGAACTTCCATCACAGACCAGTATTAAGGTTGCTTAAAGCCTCACACATCAGCTTCTCACTGCTCCTTAATTATCAGGTGATTTCAAAGCACTTCAGCACTTTTCAATGCATTCAAGAATCACTTTTCTGATTTTACCTTCACAGAACTGAGACACATTGGGGAATTGAAGTACTAAAAGTCAGCCAAGAAACTAAGCAGAACCAGGAGCAGAAGTTTGTTGAGACCAACCCATAGTAACAGATTGTGGACAAGGTAAAATTTGCAATTTACTAGCTACATTCTTATCTTTTCTCAACAAAGACTAGATCAAATAAACACCAAAATGAAAGGGAAATTCCCCTTTGTGCCCAGCGCATGCTTATCTTCTTTTGAGATGAAAAGCACTTCTAAGGAACATCTGAAAGCATTCTAATTGTTTTGCCAATTAAAGCATACTTTAAGACTATACAGAACTTGCAAACTGAAAGAAAAGATCGTTGTACTACTGCAGCAGAAGTACTTTGCACTGTAAATGTAACACCGAAGAAAAATCCAGTGGGCAGGCAAACGCTTACAGGCTACTTTACCTCTCGTTTTCTCCTTTCTTCCTGAGTACGATGAAGGAGAGAAGCCTTTTCTTCCTGTAAGACACAAATAAAGATGCTACTGCATTTCATTCAAACCTGCTTCAACTGTGTTCAGGATATTTAATGCAGACTTGACTTCAGGGACTGCTCAAAATGCACAGCACATAAAACATATAGAAAAGTAGGTGTTAATCATTTTCTGAACTCACAGACACCAAGGCATGCAGCCCTCCCAAAAGAACAGTGATGGAGGGAAGTTATGTCCCTATGGAAAGGGACCAGCAAAGAGCAGCAAACTGTACTGATCCTTGCCCATGTTTATGTCTCAGCATCCCAATTGCCCAGGCAAACATCACCCATTTACAAACGCAGAGCTGGAACACAATAAGGTCCCAGTCCCACCAGGTCATACCAGAAGTCTGAGTGTTTTCCTTGCCTGAAGGGTTTGTAAATCCCTGGCCCAGGTGCACACAGCAAGCTGTGGCACATTCAGAGCAATCACATCCTGTTCCAAGGCCCCATGCTTTTGTCTAACTTGCAAAAAGGCATGAAGCTCTTATATTTACTTATCCTTTTTCTCAAAGCTTGTCCAGAAAAGAAAAGATGTCAAGAGAGACACAGCATAAATGGTAATAATTTTTTCTTTTAAATTTTTGAACTCTTCACCCGAATTAAGGCTACGCATCAAAACTTTCAGGACAGTGACTTCACCAACAGAGAAAAAGACAAGGATACTAAAGTATTCATGAGGCCTCAAAACCCAGTATCATTACATCAAGAAAACCACGCATTAGCTTTTAAACCACAGTCTTATATGAGTACTCGCAGATTACAATATATAAACAAAGCTTTATTTGCAAGAGTCTCTTACTGGCTGCTTCTGGGTAATTGAGTCTCTTACTGGATGATACAGAAATACACAAAATTTTAATGCACAGTATTCAGTTTCCACTGCAGGCAACAGGAGATGAAAGCACCCTGGCACCTTCCCCAGTCCAGTCTAAAACTGATTTAAGGAAACTATTTTCATTTTTTGACACTACAATGCACACAACATCTTCGTTTTTCTCCGCATGCCCCTATTAGCCTAGAGAAGTTAAGAAATTAAAAAACACTCAAGCTGAAAATGCAACATATTGTAATACAGAAAAATCAATCTGAAGTTGGCAAACAAATGTTTATAAAATATTTAAGTACAGCTGAAACAACTGTGCTGGAATACTTCCAATTTCCGTCAGCAGATACAAAAAGTGAGAGCAAAACTCTTCTACATTTCTTTTTTGATGATACAGAGGAAGCAAAGTCATGACTCTCTTAGTTTCTTTAGGATAAAAAATACTCAAATACAGACCACTAAGAGAGTGAATAAGAAAACAAATCCCACAAGAAAGTTAACCATCTTTCCTCTAAAGACAGTATTTATGGCCAAAGACACCACTAAGTACAGCTATTGCCTTCTAAAGACAGGGTTTGTTTCACGTGTTAAATGCCACAAACAAACCTAAGGAAATCCATACATAAGGATGACGTATCTCCACTCCAGCAGTACAGAAAGGCACACACAAAGACAAAACAAGGTACTGAATTAATAAACAATAAATGGCTTAAGGACTTTTCCAACAGCTGATACCTGATGCATTATAAAAGTTGGTGACATTTCCCAGTATAGAAGTGATTGTTCTGCAGACAGCACTATGTGCATTTCTGCTTAGAAACAATGTTTTGTACTTTGTCCTTACACTTCAGAAGGAATTGAAAAAAAAAGCAGAACAAAATAGAGGAAAAGGAAAACAAGTTTCTGCTTGTGACTAGAGAAGAGAATGGTATGAAAAAACACAAGCAAAGACACAAAATATAATTAGTAGATAAAGGGAAATAACTGGCCAGAGGGTTTATCAGAAACAAATAATTTCAAATCACTTGAAGAGGCACAGAGATATTAACAGGGAAGTGTATCCTTAGTGTATCATCAGCTTTTCACTGATGAAGAACTGAGTCTCTTTGTAGCAATTGGTCTCCAATCCACTCTTACACTAACAAAAATTAAGTGTTTAGTCAGCCACATACTTGTTTTGAGTACTTGTAAAGAAAAACACCAAATTGTTAAAGTATAAATTAAATAAAATAGAAAAATTATCCTAAGACAATAAAATATTTGGGTAAGTACACCCCACCTTTAATTAATTATTATGGGTAAAATAAAACTATTACTCATGTTCACAAGATATACACAGATCATAACTACGACTAAAGAACACATTTAAATTAAATTCAAGTAAAATATCTCCCTTAAAGAGTTATTAAACTAAGCTGGAATACACTGCCTCTTCAGAAATTAAAAAGTAACCATGTATGTGCAAAAGAAAACAAACCTGCAGTAGGAAAGAGATGAAAAGACCCATGAAATAATTTTTCCTTTCAAGGCAGGCAGACAAGACAGAGGGAATGAGGCATGAGCTTGTCCTGACTCTCACTCCTAACTCAAAAGGAGTGAAAAGCCATTCCCTGAATCACTGACTTTTTATGATGTGGTCTTCTCCCTTCAGGGCTTCCCCTCCCAAGTGCAAAACCGTCCATGAGTTTTCACGCAATGTAGGAGACACCTGGCAGTCCCTTTGCTGCCCGATGCTTTCTCCAACAGAGACAAGACAATCATTCTCCTGCTCTAGCATGTTGAGCTGCAGCACCATGAAAAGCCCAATTTGAGAAGTTTTCGGTGAGGCGCAAAGAAACAAGAAAGCAGAGAAAGTGTATATGACAGCAAAACAGTGCACAGACGTTACAGACATGACTCAAAGGGTGAGACAGGAGGAAGAAAGAGGTGCAAACAGGGAGGCAAAGGGAGGACAGTACACAGAAAGGAAAACGTGTGACTGCCACCAAATAAAGAGTGAGTAACATCTGAAATGTGAATTTGTCCATGGGACAACATACACTTCCATGCACTGTGCTGTTCACCATAGCAAAGCTCTTGGTGGCAGAGCTGCTGTAAGGCAGCAGCCAAGAACAGCTGGCAGTGGAACCGTGGCAATGTCAGTGCTCCAAAAGCAGCAGGTCATCCCATAATGGGAAAAAAAAAAAAATACAGTAATTTCACACTCATAAGCCACACTTATAGGTAGCCAGGAAGACCACAGAATCTGTCCATAAATAAGGTGCACCGGGTGATATGCCGCATTTTTTTTTTTTTTAAGCAAGGATCCGTGTGCAACAAATTAACAAGTTAGTAACAAAATGGCGTGATCGCGGGGTTTGCTGTCAGGTGCTCAATTTGCAGACCGGCAAAGCCTTTAAACGCAGCCCCAGGCGCCCTCCCCGTGCCGTGGCCCCCAGCACTTGCACCCCCAGCACTGGCTGCCGCGGTTCCCCGCCTGCTCGGCAGTGACGGCGGCTCTCCACGCCGCTCAAAAGTGGCGACTCAGCGCACAAAGCCGGAATGAAGCTGGCAAGCAGACTGCCACCCGCTAGCCAGTGGCTCTAGCTCGCCGCCCACCTGGTAGCGGCCCTGCAGCAGCTCCCCAGCCAGCCGCAGCTCCGTGGCAGCTCTCTCCCCGGCCGGCTCGCACTTCCGCGTTGGCATTTTGCCAGAATCTGTCCACAAATAAGCCGCACCTGGTGATTAGCCACATTTCCGGGATCGGCTCGATCCTTCAATGAAATAGGTGCGGCTTATCAGTGTAAAATTACTGTAAATTGTTTTCTTATCCTCATTTTGCTGAAATACATTTTTTGATTGCAAAAGTATGTTTGCAGAACTCCCAGCTTTCACACATCCTAGACAAAGACTGAATAAGGCACACAGATAGAGAAACTTCTGCATTTGAACACTTTGTCTTGAGAGTAAAACTTTCAGGCCTCTTGGCTCAAAATCCAGATTCAGAAAAACAAAATGACATGATTACAGTAATTTCACGATTATAAGCCACACCTGAATATAAGCCGCACTTCCA